>UESW01004476.1:678403-833014 GCA_900491605.1 Calamus simplicifolius
CAAGAATTGCATAGGGCGTTATGATGCCGCCCAGAGGAGGTGATCAGCCACATCAGATGCCCCCCACCCCTGAGATGGGTGGGCGTATAGTTGCCAACGAAAGGGGTGTTAATATCCACGAGGCGGCTGATCTCCGTACCATTATTTCGTCCATTCAGGCTGTTGGGATTGGAGAAGATTTTTTTCAGGCGAAAAGTTGTAAAAAGGTGAGCGTCATCATTGCGGTAATGTCACCGCCACCTCTTTATTGGCGGTGTTTTTTGTGTTTCTCGCGCTGAGGGGCTGCCGAAGCGGTTTCTAGTGGAAAGCGGACACATGGCCAAATCGGACAACCGCGGGATGATTTGAAATGGGGTTATAAAAGGAAAAGATAGTCCTTATCCTCCAATCTTCACCTTTTCTCACATTGCAACCTCCTACCTTGAATCCGCAAGCATCTGTTTATCTCATGTTTTCGTTCCCCCCGTGCTCTTCCTCCTTCAATCCCGGTTCGAGCTTTTCAGGTTAGTTCCCATGGCTTCTTCACCTTCTTGCTCTATTTTTGATTCTGGGGATCGTTCCCCTGTTCCTTCCCAACCTTCTGCTTCCTCACCGACTCAGTGGACCACTTCATCTTCCGACCATGCTTCCTTAGAACGGCGGCGAACGACCGGACATCCCATAGTTGGGAACCGTCCGGCCGTTGGATGGGCCCCCCCCCCCGGCGCCGTTCGATCATCGCTGGTCCTCTAGCGCTGTCAAGGAGTCCCCCGAATGGACCGCCTTCACTATGTCTACTCAAGACATAGTGAACCTCGGAGCCAAGTATAATTTTCCTCCTAATCTACGTCTGTCCTACCCCGCTCCTAATGACAGGGTAAACTCTTCCCATCCCGGAAGGGTTGCCTTGTACGAAGCTTTCTTTAAGGCGGGACTTCGATTACCCATTCACCCCTTTATCCTCAACCTTCTAGATAGATATTCTTTAACACCCTCCCAGTTAGTCCCTAACTCCATCCGAACCATCGTCGGCTTCATGACTCTTGGTCACCTGCAAGGTATAGAAGTTAGCATCTCCTTATTTCGTAGTTTCTATACCCTCCGCAAGCAAGCGGGTTGGTGGTCCTTTACCCCTAGACCCACTAGGATCCTCAAATTGTATCTTTCCACCTCTATCAAAGGGTGGAAAGATAAGTTCTTTTTTGCCAATGTCGAGGGGGTGAGTGGAAACTGGGGAACACTAAATACCGACGCCAATAAGGATTCTTCCATCCTTCCGAGGGATCGAATGACATTTGGGCAGCTTCTGACTGCCGATATCCCTCGGTGCAATCAGCTCCTGACCGAAGAAAACCTCCGTCTCGCCGGCCTTATTCCATCCAGTGGTGAGCACTTGATTACTCACCTCTTTCCTCTCTTTTTTTTTTTTTTTTAACTCCCTTCCTTCTTATTTTTTGATATAGGAATGGCACCGTCACTTCGTGAGAATCAGGCAAACTGTTACAAAGAAGCGGAAAGCAAAGGGGAATGGGGCCCCTGCCAAGAGGAGGGCCATCACCAAGATTACCAGGAGGGCCGATGCTAGAAGGGCCGACGCTGGAAGGGCCGAGGTTGTGGAGCCCTCGCGTGGGCGCGAGGCGGCAGGAGCCTAAGCCGACGAGGCCGTAAGGAATGAAGCGATAAGGGTCGAGACCAGCGAGGAATTAGGGCGGAGCGAGGCGGGAGGAAAGGATTTGCCCTCACCAGCACCGGCTCCCCCTCCCATTATTCTGCTCGATCCCTCTCCAGAGCGAGTTGTTAAAGCATCGTCACCCCCGCCCGAAGCCGTCGAAGCGGAGCCAGCCCATTCAACTACAAAGGCGACTCCAGAAGCCGCCTTACCTCCCAAAAGGGCGACAACCGAGGCGCCCCCTGAAGGGAGAAATGGTCTCAGAGGAATGCATATTTTTAAAAATTGATAACTATTATCATTGCGAAAATTAAAAGATTACATATTAATTTATCTAATATGCATCAAGATCATATCTTTGCCTATATATTCAGGGTCGTTTGATCTAAATATGCATATAAAAACATCAAGATCATATCTTGATCTTCAAGATAACTAGTCACACTATTATCTTGAAGCCTGCCTTAAGATCTAGGGATCAAATCACTTACCTTAAGAACAGTAGGTAAATCCTTATTGCTCTGCAGCGTTCAATCGTCCGACCTCTAGTATCGTCCACGCGAAGCCCCGAATGATCAGATTTCTGGGAGTGCTAGCTCGCGGAAAAATAGCTTTGCTGATCTTGAATCCCCTCACTTGAATCTTCCTCCAAGATCCACCAAGCTTCCTCTAACACCAGAATCACCAGGATTTTCTATTCTAACATTTTTAGAATTACAATCCACGATAATTTAGAATTACAATCCACGACAAATCATGTATTGTTGTTCTATTTTTTTTTTTGTGTTCTCTGGTGAGGGAATGCCTCTATTTATAGTCTAGATTTAGCCTTGACATTTAATTCTGACATTTAAGAATCCATCGTTTGGCAAAAGCAAAGAGACGCTGAAGGCGCGGCGCTTGGTTTAATTCCAATGTTCGAAGAAAAAACCAAGGAATCGTGGTGTTGGTTTAGTTCCATCGTTCAGAGAAAACCAAAGAGACGAGGGATAAATCCGACGTTCGGTAAATAAATGTCATGCATTAATTTCTATCTCATGAGATGAGATTTTAGCCATCTCATCATATAAGATCCATATTCGAGAGGTTTGGGTTCTGATCTGAATTTATTTGACTTAACCCACATAGATCATGGTCCAAGCCCAAATCAAATTTGGCTAGTCCTGAATCTATTTAAATTCAAATCAAGTCTAATTTCAAATCAATATTTGAAATTGACTTGTCCTTCTTATAGACTTAAACCAAATTGAATCTTATTCAATTGTACTTAACCCAATTGAGATAATTCAATCAATCAAATTGATTAATTAAATCATATACGATTCTCAATCGTTGATCAGTAAATAGATCATCCTAGGAAACTTCTATGCATGTGACTCTCTAGGTTCGAACCTAAGCCGGTAGCATAGAAACAACTTTCTATACTAATCGATGTGCCCATCTAGCAATGCAACCCGACGTCCGGATAGGTCGAAGAGTTGTCGAGCAAACTCCAAGAACCCTAAGAAACAGTTACCGTATAATTCATCTTCTTGACCACAAATGCTAAGAATGGCTTAAGAGCCTGTCAACTCTAAATAGCAAATCCATAAAGTGATTTCAACTTTAGTGATCATGTGACTTTCACATGAAGTGCCTTGGCCAAGGTCTTGCTAAATTGAAACACAAGCATTTCTCCTTTTAATGGGATATGTCAAATTCCATCTTGATCCACAACTGACTACCACAAGTACTTGACTGCACCCAGTAACCTTTCGTAGCTGGATTAGAAATCCAGGTGATCCGGCACCTAAGTACAATGAGTTGCTTGTAAGCCACTGGTTGTGATCTTCAGGTCTGAAGGATACTTATACCTATATCTTCTCGGATTAACTCTTGATAGCAGAGTATCCGGAAATGAGTCACATTTAGTGAAATGTACTCCTACACTTCCACCTGTATGTCATACCAGTGTCTCTACACTCCTTGGTTAAGAGGATAACCAACAAATATGATATACAACGTTCTATAATTAATAGTACTATAGACCTGTCTAGTATATCATTTGGTCGCGAACTCTTTTAAGGACCTTCTAAGATAAATCCTCCTTTATCATGAGGAAGATCCTAAGGGCTTCATTACTTTCAGGAGTATTAAGAAGATGTTCTGTAATGAATAAACTGCCAAATAACTTTTATTAATATATCAATTTATATACAATTTACATCAGCACAATCATTAAATGATTGACTTTAGGATACAATTCCCAACACCCCACCAGGAGAGGTTCTGGAGGGAGCAGAATCGGAGGTGGAGTCCTCACACGCGGCTCCCAGTTAGCGGAGGGGAGTGGCATCGATCCTTCCTTCCAGTTGATTCTGGCGCACTACAGTCGTTGGACCGAGCAAACATTGGACCAGGCATCCATGCTTGAGCTGCAGGGATTTCTCCGACATCAAGGGAGGGCCACATTCTTCCGAGAGGCGTCTGTGGTACATCTCTGGGTAAGATTTGTTCTATTCTCAATTTTTTCTTCTCTTCTCTTATTTTTTAGACTATTTTCTTCGTCTAACCTAGACATTCTGCCAGGCATTAAATTCCATGACTGCCGTGAGGGACCTTTAGGCCCAGGCCGATGCCGCTCTCGATCAATCGTTGGAGGAGATGCAAGCACTCCAGGCTAGGGCAGAGAGGGCGAAGATGGCTCTGGAGGATACCCGAGCAGAGACGGCTCGGGCGCTAAGGGGCGAAGCCGAAGCCATCTGACTAAGAGCCGAGAAGGCGGAAGAGGCGCTGGAAATTGCCCAGCATCAGGCAGCCAACGAGCTGGATAATGCTTAGGTGGCCGAAGAAAAACAAAGGATGGCAGAGGAAAAATTGGAGATGGCGGAGTCAGAAGTGTACATGTTGAAGAACCGATTACACTCCGCCACCATTAAAATAGGTGACCGAGGAGAGGGCTGAGAATGCAGCGGAGATCGCCTATCAGTCTGATGCCAAGATTGCAGACCTGAAGGTAGCGGTGACCGAAGCCGAAAAGAAGACCATCGAGGCCGAGAAGAAGATCACGGAGGCCGAGAAGAAGGTCGTGGAGGCCCAGCAGAAAGCCTCCAAGGCGGAGAAGAGAGCCACTGAGGCCGTAGAAGACTTCAGGAAGTCTAGTGCCTTTAGCAGGGAATTGGCCGAATTGACGGCATTTGCATACGAAGGCGACTTCCAGAACTGCAAGGAGAAGATCCAAAAGCTCTACGGCCTCGAGGGGAACGAAGGGTTGGAGCCAGACAAATTCCTCGAGTATGACAACTTAGCTCCGAGTGATCCCTAGTCTCTTTCACTTTCATTATATTGCATCAAGTCCGATTTAAATTGGCAATTTTGTAAATTTTGGCTATTAATGAATCCTTTGATCCGTAACGCTTATGTCTTGGATCATAGTCGAGTCTTCTGGTGTATGAGTTGACGCGAACCAAAAACATATGGCCGAAGAACTACAACAGCGATGTACTCTGCCTCGCACACCGAATCTGCCACTGTATGTTGCTTGGAACTTTTCAGCAAACAGCTCCACCATTTAGGATAAACACGAAACCCGATACACTTTTGCTATCATCATGATCTGATTGAAAACTGGAATCAGTATATCCAATAAGTTTCAAATCAGACTCTCCATAGACTAACCACTGGTCCTTAGTATTTCTCAAATACTTAAGGATTGTCTTAACAACTTGCCAGTGTTTTTTTCCTGGATCAGATTGGTATCTACTCACTACTCCTAGTGAGTATGCCATATCTGGTCTTGTACATGTCATGGTGTACATAATCGATCCTACTGCCGAAGCATATGAAATTCGACTCATACGTTCTCTTTCATTAGGAGTTATCGGACAATCCTTCTTAGAAAGATGAATTCCATGGCCTATCGAAAGATAGCCTTTCTTAGAATTCTCCATGCTAAACCTCTTTAGCACTGTGTCAATGTACGTAGATTGGGATAAACCTAGCATCCTCTTATATCTATCTCTATAGATCTTCATCCCTAGGATGTATGATGCTTCTCCCAGATCTTTCATGGAGAATTGTGATGATAACCATGTCTTTATTCCTTGTAATGCAGGGATATCATTTCCGATTAAGAGATATCATCCATATATAATACAAGAAATAAAATAACAAAATCGTTAGCCCATTTATAAATGCAAGGTTCTTCTTTATATTAATAAAGCCATAAGATTTGATCACTTTATCAAATCGTATGTTCCAACTCCTTGATGCTTGCTTAAGTCCATAAATAGACTTCTGTAGCCTGCACACTTTAGACTCGTCTTCAGATATAAAACCTTCAGGCTGTATCATATACACTGTTCTTCTAAATCACCATTTAGAAAAGCAGTTTTAACATCCATCTGCCAAATCTCATAATCGAAGTGTGCTGCTATAGCTAGCATAATCCGAATGGATTTCAGCATTGCCACAGGAGAAAACGTTTTGTCATAGTCAATACCATAACGTTGACGATACCCCTTGGCAACCAAACGTGCTTTATAGGTCTACCTTTCCGTCTGCGCCTCTTTTCCTCTTAAAAACCCATTTACATCCTATGGGTTTTATCCCTTCGAGTGGGTCAACTAATGTCCATACATTATTGTCCTTCATGGAATCAAGTTCGGATTTCATGGCATCAAGCCATTTATTAGAGTCAGTCCTTTGCATAGCATCCATATAGGTGATCGGATCCTCGTTGTTCTCATCGAGTTCAACAGGATCATCGTTCTGGACCAAGAAACCCAAGTATATGTCCGGTTGATGTGGTACTCTACCAGATCGCCTTAATGGTGCATCTAAAATGGGTTTTGAGTTTGATCTAATCAACTCAGATTCTAGGGGTTCACTGGTTTGTGTTGTTCCTTCTACTTGATGAACTTCCTCAAGTTCAACATTAGAGCTATTTGTTCCTTCACTAAGGAACTCATTTCAAGAAAAACTGCTCTATTACTAATGAACAACTTTGTTCTTCAGTATTGTAGAAGTAATATCCTTTTGTTTCTTTCGGATAGCCGATGAAAAAATATTTGTAAGATTTGGGTTCAAGTTTGTCCGATTTTGCATGTTTCACATAAGCCGGACACCCCCAGACTCTCAGATAGGTAATAACTGGTTTATGTCCATACCACATCTCATGTGGAGTTTTAGAAATAGACTTACTTGGAATCTTATTAAGAATATGACAAGCTGATTCTAATGCGTATCCCCAAAATGATATTGGCAAGCTTGCAAAACCCATCATGGACCGAACCATGTCTAACAGAGTTCGATTCCTTCTTTCCGACACACCGTTATGTTGCGGTGTTCCAGGAAGAGTCCATTAGGAGAGAATCTCATTCTCCTTTAAATATTTCACAAATTCATTGGAAAGGTATTCGCCTCCTCGATCTGATCGAAGGGTCTTAATACATTTTTCTGTTTGTTTTTCTACTTCTTTATGATATAGTTTGAACATTTCAAACGATTCAGATTTATGTCGCATAAGATAGACATAACCGAACCTAGAAAGGTCGTCTGTAAATGTAATGAAGTAGTAGTATCCACCTTTGGCATAAGTGCTCATTGGTCCATATACATCAGTATGTACTAGACCCAATAGCTCTTTGGCTCTTTCACCTTTTTCAGTAAAAGATGACTTGGTCATTTTACCAAGAAGATATGATTCACAGGTAGTTAATGATTCACAATCATCAACTCGAAGGATACCCTCTGAGTTAACCTGTTTAATCTGTTCTTATTGATATGACCCAGACGATGGTACCAAAGATAAATATCTATGACATCAGTTGTTCTAGGGCGCTTACTTGATTGGTACACTACATTCACAGGCTATAATAATATATAAATACCATTAGATAAATGCCCAGTCATTACAGTGACTCCATTCATAATGATATTCAAAGTAACATCCTTTATTGAAATTTCATAATTTTTTTGGCCAGAAGGCCTACAGAAATTACGTTCAATAAGAACGTTGGAAAAAAATAATAATCATTTAGTATAATGATATTTCTATTGAAAACTATTTCAAGAACTCCTAATGCCAGTACTGAAACTAATCTTCCATCGCCGACATTTAGGAATCTTTCATTGTCCTTAAATCTTCTGGTGACCTGTAGTCCCTGCAATGAATTGCAAATGTTAAAAGGACTCCCGGTATCCAATACCGAGGTCTGATTATCATATACAGAAAAATTATAATGTGTTATCATATAAATACCTTATTGAGCAACATCTTGCCCCTTTTTCTTCTTCGGACTGTTTGGATCAAGTGTGGCAATGTAAAGAGGACAGTTCCTCTTCCAGTGCCCTTGCATCTTGCAGTGAAAGCATTCAGCTTGACTTTTATCAACTTTTTTCTTCTGCATCTGACCCCTTATAGATGTCCTAGCATGTTGCACCCTTTTATTATTCTTTTTCTTCTTCCCTTTCCCAAAGGGTTTACGCCCTACCTTAGATCCTTCAACCACATTAACCAAACCCTTAGAGAGCTGGTTATCCTTCTCAAAGTTCTGTAACAACCCCAACAAACCATGGTAGTTGACTACAGGCTTTGTCATTCGAAAATGAGTATGGAAAGGTCGAAAGGATGGAGGCAAGAAATTCAGGATCACATCTTTTCCCAACTGCTCATGTAAGGAAAAGCCGAGCTTGCTTAGGAGTTCTATCTTCTCGATCATGTACAATACATGATCAGTGACAGGAGATCCATCTCTCATTCGAGCATTGAAAATAGCACAACTAGTCTTGTGTCTTTCAACATCGTCGGGTGTGCCGAAAGATTCATTCAACGCTTGAATGATTTCTTCTGGCTGAGCATTCTCGAACCGGTGACCGAATTCATCGTTTATTGCTGCTAACATGATACAATGCACGCTAGTTCTATCATTGAGCCACTTCTGATAAGTGACTCTCTCAGAACTTTGGGTGTTTGCATTAGATTTCTTTGGTGCAGGATTATTCAGAATATATAGAATCCTCTCATGCTCAAGGACGATCTTAAGTTTTCTGAACCAGCTATTGAAATTGGAACCATTCAATTTGTCACTATCCAGTAGGGACCTTAATGATAAATTAGTGGCCATGTTCTGCATAAGGAAAAACTAAAGTTTATTAGTATATAAATTGATTCAGTCTAAAGACTTGGACTTTAGTCTAAAGATTCTCCCACTATTTTGTTCAAATTGGCAGCTTCTACACCCCAATTCAAAGAATTATTCTTAATTCTTTAGCAGGCACTAAGATCTACATAAACTACATATAGGCCCAAGTGAAGCTTGGCTAACCCATATGCATCTAAGAGTAGGTTCAAAACCAATTGTTTCCCCAAACAATTCTTAGTGTTCAGTTTTGCCCTATGTACCTCTTCAGCAGGCATGAAGTGCCTCCACTGAGAGTTCTGGTTAGGTCCAACCATTAAATGATATAATCAGTGTACCTATCAATAGACAACCAAGTCCGAGTGAAGCTCGGCTCACCTGACTGTTTATTTAATAGTTACGCTGACTTATCATATAATGAATGATAATTCCGATGGTTGACAAGCACCAGGCATGGAGTGCCTCCAATGATTATCAAGACATCGGACTCATTATCACCCACCTTAATGGGAGGCTATGATCTAGTTATCATATAACTATTTCATTTAAGGACCTAATAATTTTAGAGGATTTTAATAATATGAAGATAAATTGACTAATCAAGTTCTCCCACTGAATCTATGAAATCGGTAGAATGAAACAAGATTAAGTCAGGTTAAGTGGCACCTAAATCAGTCATACTGATATTCTTACAAGCATGGGTCAACCCGAATCAGGTAAATGATCTGAATCATAAATGGTTCACCATAATGACCAGGTGAGAGAGATCGATGGGAGGGATATGCCATTAACTCGTTAAAGACGCATCAATACGAGTAGCTCCCAATTAAAAACCATTCGATCGTTGATCCTAGAGCAACTTGCCATCCTACCTTGACATCATATGGTTAACCAATTCTGATTTGACCATCTAATAGATTCATACTCAACCACGGAGCCTAATCTACTTCCATTTGGTTTAATCAAAGAGAAGGACTTGATCAACTACAACTATTGTTTGATTTAGAGCATTCTTAACCTAATCTAATTAGATTTGAACAAATACTCTTTTAGTCCAGTTGATTTAAACCTTAGAGTCTAACCCTTTATGGACCCGATTTAGCTAACCCAAATGATTAAATATATTTCATGTTAACATGTCATATATTTCAATCAAGCATAATGTTACTACTCATAATTCCTATATTTAGATCATATCTAAAAAAAATATTATAAACTAATATTTGATATTTAAATAAAACTCTCATAAATATTTGTATGTTTTATAACATAGACATCATGCCATCATATATCATATCTATGTTTTTATACTAAACATGCAAATATTATGGTTTTATACAACATCAATATGTATCAAATATAAAATATCTTTTGAGAGTGTGTGTAATCTATGTTTTGATGCCAAAGCACAATTTAAATATTTTTTAAACAAAGCATCAACGATAAAACAATCGCACGGCAATATGTCATAGAATACCTCATTGAATGGATAATTGGATTTTCAATCCACCTGTGACCATATGGCCTTGTGATAAGTTTTAGCCATAATTACATAATTAATGAGAATATTAATTTACATGCAATAAATTAGATCATTAACGAAACCATGGCATTTGAAGGGAGAAATAGTCTAGGCATGCATATTTTTAAAAATTGATAACTATTATCATTGCAGAAATTAAAAGATTACATATTAATCTATCTAATATGCATCAAGATCATATCTTTGCCTATATATTCAGGGTCGTTTGATCTAAAATATGCATATAAAAATATCAAGATCATATCTTGATCTTCAAGATGACTAGTCACACTATTATCTTGAAGCCTGCCTTAAGATCTAGGGATCAAATCACTTACCTTAAGAACAGTAGGTAAATCCTTATTGCTCTGCAGCCGTTCAATCGTCCGACCTCTAGTATCGTCCACACAAGCTCCGAATGATCAGATTTTCGAGAGTGCTAGCTCGCGGAAAAATAGCTTTGCTGATCTTGAATCTCCTCACTTGAATCTTCCTCCAAGATCCACTAGGCTTCCGCTAACACCAGAATCACCAGGATTTTCTATTCTAACATTTTAGAATTACAATCCACGACAATTTAGAATTACAATCCACGACAAATCGTGTATTGTTGTTCTATTTTTTGTTCTGTGTTCTCTGGTGAGGGAATGCCCTCTATTTATAGTCTAGATTTAGCCTTGACATTTAATTCTGATATTTAAGAATCCGTCGTTTGGCAAAAGCGAAGAGACACCGAAGGCGCGGCGCTTGGTTTAATTCCGATGTTCGGAGAAAACCAAGGAGTCACGGCGTTTGGTTTAATTCCGTCGTTCGAAGAAAACCAAAGAGACGAGGGATAAATCCGATGTTCGGTAAATAAATGTCATGCATTAAATTCTATCTCATGAGATAAGATTTTAGCCATCTCATCATATGAGATCCATATTCGAGAGGTTTGGGTTTGATCTGAATTTATTTGACTTAACCAACATAGATCATGGTCCAAGCCCAAATCAAATTTGGCTAGTCCTGAATCTATTTAAATTCAAATCAAGTCTAATTTCAAATCAATATTTGAAATTGACTTGTCCTTCTTATAGACTTAAACCAAATTGAATCTTATTCAATTGTACATAACCCAATTGAGATAATTCAATCAATCAAATTGATTAATTAAATCATATACGATTCTCAATCGTTGATCAGAAAATAGATCATCCTAGGAAACTTCTATGCGTGTGACTCTCTAGGTTCGAACCTAAGCCGGTAGCATAGAAACAACTTTCTATACTAATCGATGTGCCCATCTAGCAATGGAACCTAACGTCTGGATAGGTCGAAGAGTTGTCGAGCAAACTCCAAAAACCCTAAGAAACAGTTACCGTATAATTCATCTTCTTGACCACAAATGCTAAAGATGGCTTAAGAGCCTGTCAACTCTAAATAGCAAATCCATAAGTGATTTCAACTTTAGTGATCATGTGACTTTCACATGAAGTGCCTTGGCCAAGGTCTTGCTAAATTGAAACAAGCATTTCTCCTTTTAATGGGATAGGTCAAATTCCATCTTGATCCACAACTGACTACCACAAGTACTTGATTGCACCCAGTAACCTTCGTAGCTGGATTAGAAATTCAGGTGGTCCGGCACCTAAGTACAATGAGTTGCTTGTAAGCCACTGGTTGTGATCTTCAGGTCTGAAGGATACTTATACCTATATCTTCTTGGATTAACTCTTGACAGCAGAGTATCCGGAAATGAGTCACGTTCGGTGAAATGTACTCCTACACTTCGACCTGTATGTCATACCAGTGTCTCTACACTCCTTGGTTAAGAGGATAACCAACAAATATGATATACAACGTCCTATAATTGATAGTACTATGGCCCTGTCATAGTATATCATTTGGTCGCGAACTCTTTTAAGGACCTTCTAAGATAAATCCTCCTTTATCGTGAGGAAGATCCTAAGGACTTCATTACTTTCAGGAGTATTAAGAAGATGTTCTTGTAATGAATAAACTGCTAAATAACTTTTATTAATATATCAATTTATATACAATTTACATCATCACAATCATCAAATGATTGGCTTTAGGATACAATTCCCAACACCCCCACCAGTAGAGGTTTTGGAGGGAGCAAAATCGGAGGTGGAGTCCTCACACGCGGCTCCCAAGTCAGCAGAGGGGAGTGGCGTCGATCCTTCCTTCCAGTTGATTCTGGCGCACTACAGTCGCTGGGCCGAGCGAACATTGGACCAGGCATCCGTGCCTGAGCTGCAGGGATTTCTCCGACATCAAGGGAGGGCCACATTCTTCCGAGAGGCATCTATGGCACATCTCTGGGTAAGATTGTTCTATTCTCAATTTTTTCTTCTCTTCTCTCTTTTTTTAGACTATTTTCTTCGTCTAACCTAGACATTCTACCCAGGCGTTAAATTCTATGACTGCCATGAGGGACCTTTAGGCCAGGTCGATGCTGCTCTCGATCAATCGTTGGAGGAGATGCAAGCACTCCGGGCTAGGGCAGAGAGGGCGGAGATGGCTCTGGAGGATACCTGAGCAGACGGCTCGGGCGCTAATGGGCGAAGCCGAAGCCATCCGACTAAGAGCCGAGAAGGTGGAAGAGGTCTGGAAATTGGCCCAGCATCAGGCAGCCAACGAGCTGGATAATGCTTAGGTGGCCAAAGAAAAATAAAGGATGGCAGAGGAAAAATTGGAGATGGCGGAGTCAGAAGTGTACATGTTGAAGAACCGATTACACTCCACCACCATTGAAATAGGTGTGGCCGAGGAGAGGGCTGAGAATGCAGAGGAGATTGCCTACCAGTCTGATGCCAAGATTGCAGACCTGAAGGTAGCGGTGACCGAAGCCGAAAAGAAGACCGCCGAGGTCGAGAAGAAGATCGCAGAGGCCGAGAGAAGGTCGTGGAGGCCTAGCAGAAAGCCTCCGAGGCGGAGAAGAGAGCCACTGAGGCCATAGAAGACTTTAGGAAGTCTAGTGCCTTAGCAGGGAATTGGCTGAATCGATGGCATTTGCATACGAAGGCGGCTTCCAGAACTGCAAGAAGAAGATCCAAAAGCTCTACGGCCTCGAGGGGAACGAGGGTTGGAGCCAGACGAATTCCCCGAGGATGACAACTTAGCTCCGAGTGATCCCTAGTCTCTTTCACTTTCATTAATTGCATCAAGTCCGATTTAAATTGGCAATTTGTAAATTTGGCTATTAATGAATCCTTTGATCCATAATGCTTATGTCTTGGATCATAGTCGAGTCTTCTGGTTTATGAGTTGACGCGAACCAAAAACCTATGGCCGAAGAACTACAACACTATTCTTTGTCCAGGGACATGGTTAGAAAATCAATTAGAGAACTGATATGCGATCAGTTTTAGTTGCTGACACGAAGGTCGAACAATCGCTAGTGTAGGACCACACTCATGCCGACGCGGAGTCGCTAAATGCCAACACGAGATTGAGTAGAGTGCCGACGTGGAGCCAAGCTTAGAATACCGATGCAGAGCCGGGCTTTGAGTGCCGACGCGGAGCGGGCTTAAGGTGCCGGTGGTTGTTGGGGCTATGGGTGACGGAGAGGAGAAAACGGCTATGGGGGCCGCTAGGCCACGGCTGTTGGGCGGCGAAGATCCTCGACAGATCCTTGACCCAACGATGTCGATGGAGAAGGACGCGAGTAGAAATAAGGGTAATTTTTTAAAAAAATCATTTTGTTTTGAGATAATCTAGATTATCTTTTCACTATAAAATAGATTGCTATTCAAAATATGTATCAAACATAGTTATCTGATGAATTTATTTAATTATCAATAATCTATTCAGATTATCAGCTACTAAATGAAACCTTAATTTTTTTGCATTCTTTTTTAGTTTAGGAAGCTATAGCGCCATCAACAATGGATGGTCCATGAGTCCAAATTTTGAATTTAAATCAAGTCCAATGCAAGCACTTTCTCCTCCAATCAGGTGAGCCGCATTCATAAATCGATCCACGTACACTCCCAATTATAATGTCAATGAGCCCCGGGCACCCCCAATAATTTAATGGATCATAGGGCAGATGAGTCACTTCACTTTATTTTTATTTTTATTTTTTGGTACAGATGAGTGATCACACCATTTTAGGATGAGTCAAGCCCGAGATATCGGAATACAAAAGTTGGGACAAAATAGGAGGGCAAGCATCGCCCTGCTTCCAACTCCAGAACCCAGAATGATCCGCAACTCTAGCAGCAATCTAGTCGGCCATAGAGTTGGCTTCCCTATGAATATGCTGGATCAGGGCGCTCTAAGTACCCTGGAGGATGGACCGGATGTCGATGATCAAAGAGTTGGATGACAAACAGCTACTAGCACAGATGAGTCAAGATGGCCAAACCCTCTAGCAGCCAGCAGCTCACCACTCAGACCACGTATCACAAAAGCTGATCCAGCAGATCTACCCCGAACACTTCCATCAAAATAGATTTTGAAAACCCTAGAGGTGGGGGCTCCCAAGAACTGTAGGCCATACGGCAGCACACTGCGAGAGCAGCATGGGAGCTCCAGAGGCTAGGGCTGTCAAGCTCAATAACAGTTTGATGGAAAGTAAACTCCGTAGCTAAGGAGGAGGCAGTCCTAGCAGTCCTGAGGGAAGGAACCGTCGCATCAGTGAACACCAGCAGGTTGCGAGATAACCAATCTGATTAGCAATGTAAGCCCTTAAAGTAACCAACTGATGGAATCCCCACTCCATGTCCCTCCTAATCAGCTCCAAAAAAGAGGTACGGGAAGAAGAAGTGGTATTATCCCATGGCCAGGCACCATAGATCTGCCATATATGTTTGGCTCTGAAATAAGTAAAGATAGCATGATCAACTGATTCCTTCTCTATGCCACATAATGGACAAGTGGGAAGGATGCCCACTCCACGCCTCGAAAGCAAGGAACAGGTGGGCACGCAGTTCCAAACCAGCTTCCAAAAAAACAGA
This sequence comes from Calamus simplicifolius, assembly GCA_900491605.1. NCBI lineage: Eukaryota > Viridiplantae > Streptophyta > Magnoliopsida > Arecales > Arecaceae > Calamus > Calamus simplicifolius. The sequence goes on from UESW01004476.1 coordinate 693,662, forward strand.
CAAACCCTGGGGGTGAGTAGGAAGCTGCCAAACCAAGCTACATCAGGAGATAGCTGAGACTGCGGCCTGTAAATCCTTAGGAGGTCCCTAGACGGAGCTCGGGATGTTAGGAAATGTGTCCTACAACCAATCGTGTAGCTTGTAGATGGTTATGGGTTGATGTGAATGTACATGATTTATTCAATAAATAAAAGTCTATTTTGGCAGTACAACATATAGTTTACATCTTCCAGTAGAATTCCAGTATGTTTAGTCCTTAGAGTTACACGTATTCGACAATGGAGGAATTGTTGAGTAACTCTTAAATCTGTTCGCGGCCAAATGATACGTTGTTACCTAGGACGACGACGTAATCAAGTGTAGGTCGTTGTGTGCCATATGGGTTGGTTTGTTCTCTTAAACCAAGGAGTGTATAACACTGGTATGCATGCGGGTAAGTGTAGCAGTACATTCACTGAACAGTGACTCACCTCTGCTGAGTGCTCAACTGCCTGGAGCAACTCACAGAAAGGCACTGGGTATAAGTGTCCCTTTGACATGAGACTATCATGTTGGCTGATAAGCAACTCACTGTACTTAGGCATGGACCACCCTGATTTTTAATCCGGTGACGGAAGGTTGCTGGGTGTAGTCAAGTACTTTGGGTCAGTGATGAGTCAAGATGGGATTGTCCACTCTAAGTGTTAAAGAGAGTGCTATAACTATGATTCAATTTAGCAAAACCTTGGCCAAGGTAATCTTTGTGAGGTGTCACAAGATTCATTGCATTGAAACATACTTGGGTGATTTACTCGGTTGGCAGTTAACTCTGTATTCACCCTGAGTACTAGACAAGGGGATGAATTATACGATAACCATAGCCTAGGTTCCTGAATATTGCTTTGCATATATTTGGTCTATTCGAACATTGGGTACCATTGCTAGATGGTCACATCGATTGGTATAGGAAGTGTTCCTATGCTACCGACTTAGATTCGAACATATGAAGTTATGCACATAGTCAGGTGACCTGGAGACAGTCTTTATCCATGATCTAAGTGGAACTTGGTCATATGGGTAATACCGAATTTGTACTGGCAATGTCTAGCTAGCACTGGGCATTAGCGGTAGTACTTATTCTGGGGATGAACTTGAGTTAGTTTGTAACTCAAGTGAATTTTAAGATTTATTTAGACCCTTGTGGGATAGGACTTGAACCATAGACCAATGGTTGGTTTGACGATAGAGTGGTTTAGATCTGGTTTCAAAGTGGTTTGAATCGGATATCTAATAGCATCTGATCGTTTATTTATGAATTTTGAAATCATAAATTACTTTAAATTGGAAATTAAATAAGTCCAATGCGAAGTATGGTTCGATCTTCGCATGGGTTCTTTCGGATTTCAATTTGGACTTCAAACGGATTTAATCTGATTATTTCCATATTTATAATATTTTAAATAATTTTTTTATTATCGTTGCGGGCAGCAGAGTTTAAAACTTTAGAAATTTACGATTCTACCATTTCATGTAAACTATGTTCTATCATTTTGTTTAAATTACGGATTTGCCATTGAGATGGCATGAATTTAAAACTTCATTTAAATTACGATTTTGCCATTCCAATAAAACTTCATGTAAATTATGATTTTTCCATTTCGATAAAGTAAATTTAAAACTTTGTTAAAATTACGATCTTGTCATTGAGATGATATAAATCCATAAATTTATTTTATAAAATTTTTTTTACGCGTTGACAACGCGTGAACGCCCGTAACCCATCCGCTTTTGAAGATCGGATATTATCGTATCGTAAAAAATTCAGAAGGTTGTTTTGGATTGTTTTACGATGAGTTTATTAAGAAACTTTTCTTAACTTCGAGAGAGAGTAGCAGAGAAAGAAGAGTTCAAAAATCAGAGAAGTCCAAACAGAGAGGGACTCCTCTTTTAGAGAAGGGTTCTCCATCCCTTCTAATTCCATATCCCCTGTCTCAAGGTTTTCTGGCGTACATGTGATATAGAGGAGCGGCGCGTGCGGCTCTTGCAAGGCACGAGTAGGAACTTCTCCCTGCAGATCGGATCTGCTACGTTCGTCATCTACAGCTTCCGCATCGAGAGGTATTGTTTTAAACTTATTTTACATACTCTTAAATTTCAGATTTGCTAATATGCTTTAATTATATTAAATGTGAATATTAAAATTGAATTACATGCTTTCCACCTTGAGATCCTGTGCATATGAAAAGCAAGTTTTTCCTTCACGGGATGACAAGATCTCCTCCAATCCTGACATCAGTTGTATGACCCGGGATAAGAGGAGTGGATAAAATGCGACAGTAGAGGTCATGCTCGAACAAAGTGGATAGCAAAGGGGTTAGCCAAGCCGAGCGGTCCTGGGCGATTAAATCAGAAACTCTCATACCACTGGGGATGGCAAAGCTGACAAAGGTCGGCCAATAAGACAAAGGAAGATCAGCAAATCAAGCATCCTGAACAACATCCACAGAGGTGCCATCGCCAATCATCTAGGAGATGCTATACAGAATATCAGGGGCATGCCGGCAAACCTCTTTCCAGAAGAAGGAATGCCCTCGAGAAGGCTGAGGGCCATCAGGAGAACTTCAGTCACCATACTTAGCTTTTATGAAGGAGCTCCACAACATTGGGGTTCAAGAAAAAATCGCGAGGCATGCCTAGCAAGCAAAGCCTCCCTACGGACAGTTAGGGATTGGATCCCCAAACCCCCTCAGAGATCGGAAGACAGACAACGTCCCAGGCCACAAGATGAATGCCATGTCTATCCTGCATGGAGCCCTAGAGAAAATCCCTAAAATATCTCTCAATCCATCTGAGACAAGTCACTAGAATAGCCGCATTAGATAACAGATAGAGAGGAAGGGATGAAAGCACAGATCGAATAAGAGTGATCCTTCCCATCATCGAAAGACCAGTAACCTACTAACCATCTAGACGATCTCGGACATGCCTCTCAAGTTCACTGTAGTCAGAGCACCGAGGCCGTCTACCCGTGATAGGAATACCCAGATAGGATAGCCGGTCTGCCATAATCGAAATTCCCATAATTTGTATAATAGCCCCCTTTAAAGTAGGTGACGTCGAAGGGTTAAAGCAAATCAAGGACTTACTCAGATTAACCTTCTGACCGGAAGCCGAACAATAAAACTGGAGAATAGAGGCAAAAATGGTAGCATTGCTTATGAAAGCCATACCCAGAAGAATACAATCATCAGCAAACAACAAGTGAGAAAGCGATGGCCCCAGGGACCTAGCACTGTAGGGGGTCAAACAAGAGCTCTGTTGTGCCTGAAAAAGAGCCCGAGATATCGCATCAGCAGCGAGGATAAACAAAAACGGCGATAGAGGACATCCCTGTCTCAAATCGACATCGGAGTGAAAATAGTCAGTCTGGCCCCCATTAATAAGGATCGAAAAGGATGAGAGATAAATCAGGCTAAAATCCAGTCCATAAAGAGCTGCGCAAATCCGAACTCAGGGAGAGTGCGACGAAGAAAAGCCCAACTCAATTTGTCATAGGCTCTTTCCATGTCAAGCTTGACGGTCATAATGCTGAAGATCATGCATGAACTCTTGAGCCAGAAGGGCATTATCAGTGATACTCCGGCCTTTGAGGAACGCCCCTTGCTCCAGAGAAATAATACGGGGGATCACCATGCGCATACGGGAGACTAAGAGGCGTGCACAAACCTTATATAAGGTAGTGCAGAGGCTGATAGGCCGGTAGTGTTGGAGGGTAGAGGCGTTCGGACGCTTAGGAGCAAGAGTAATAAAAGTCCAGTTCCACTCATAAGGAATGGCTTTCTTCTGAAACATCTAGATGGCCTGAGAAACATCCTGCCCTAGAATACCCCAGTAATGACGAAAGAAGAAGGGTGGAAACTCGTCAGGTCCTGAGGCCTTGTCCGCACTAAGATCCCATAAAGCCATCCGAATATCGTCCTCAGTAATGGGCCTGATAAGAAGACCCTATTAAGGGACAGAACAGGAACATAGGGAGGCCATCACCAATAATCTCGAAGGGTAGATCCAGAAGGACGAGCAGATGACCAGGGATCGACTTTTTCATTTCTTAGTCCAACGGGTGGAGACGGAGAGAACCCCTGGTCGGAAAGAAATAAAATCCCTTCAATGGTATTATAGTCATTTAACTTTATCTGAAATAAATACAGCCAGATTATCACGTGCCAGTCGTTCGGATCACGTGAGACCCCTATTTTGAAATCGTTAGCGGGCGGCGGGAGCTCATCCATTCGCCCAGTTTTTTCTCTTCGCCACCTCCAATCTCCACGACCGCCGAAAAGAGACTGCGAGGAACGAAAGATATTCCTTCCTCCCCCGATTTCTCGAAGATAACCTCTTTCCTTCGCTTCTCATCGATCGTTTCCAGTCCGTTCCCGTTCGTAGCTGATCTTCTATCCGTTCGCTATTTCATTTCTTTATTGTCCATTACAATTTGAGGTTTTGGCGTCATATTACGTCCTCGTCGGGAAATGTTTGGTTCTGGGGGTTTGGGATCTGATTTCAAGAAACCTTAAGCTTTCGTCTTTGGATTTTAGGGTTCGAAGCTTATTGAGGTTTCTTGCGCTGTGATCATGCGTTGAGAGCTACTGATGGAGAGCTCGGAGGAGGCGAAGGCGTCGCAGAAGGAATGCGTCAAAGTTGCCGTCAACATCCGGCCTTTGATCACTACTGAGCTGCTCATAGGGTGCACTGATTGTGTTACCGTTGTTCCTGGGGAGCCTCAGGTTTGTATCTCTCTCGCCTTCCTCTAATCTTGATCCTTTTTCTCTCTTTCCTCTCTTTTTTTCCTTGGAACAAATTTTGGTATAATATATGAGAAATTTTTTGTTTTGTAAGATTTATTTCAATCTCACTGATTTTTTTTCCCCTCATAATTTCTTTTCTTCTTTTTTTTGGGGAATTTTTATGGATTTTTTGCTCTAAGAAATGCTATTTCTCTTGTTTCTGATGGCTCCTGGATCTGTTCTGCTGGAAAAAAGGAAGGATTTTGTTAGAGAAGTTGTGATCCTCACCATTGCCGATATGGACCTCAACCTGAAAATTTGCAACGTGACCCTGAGCAGTATTTTGGAAACGTAATTTTTCTTTTGCATGTGATTAATTCGTCGATGCTACTTTAAAACCATGTTAATTAGGCGGAGTTAATTGAATCATCAATTCTGATATATATATATATATATTATGAGTTTGTGGTCGTTATCTTGTTTCATGTAGCTCTGATTAACTTTCTCCCAATGGGGATATCCTTTGCAGAATTTGGTCTTTGTTGATGCTGGATCACCAGATTCTTTGTTTAGGGTTTTCAGGATCTCTTTTTCGAAGGAAGAACCCCCTTCCCCCCCCCCCCCCCTCCCTTTTATTTTCTTTTTTTGTATTATTATTATTATTTTCTTTTTGTTTTAATTTTGGAGGTCCACGTGTAGGATAAGTGTTCATCTTGCATTACGTGGTCATTCAGTGATAATACTTAATAAGGATATTAGAAACTTGCTCATGAAGACATCCTTTTTCATGATGATCTTGATTATCCCAAAGGAATGTCAGGGATAGTGGAGACGTCAGAGTGAGGGAAAAGGGATCTGGCTCTAAAATAGAGGTTCAATGTCTCCTTTTGGTGTTTGTCTTATGCGAACCATTTAAGGCGTGATGATGTTTAGCATTTCTCGATTTCTGTTCCGAATATGACGGCTTATCTCGTTTAATGGTTCTGACGTGGGGATTATTCTTAAACTGGGGGCCGTCCGGACTCTAGGGGCCGCCTAGGACCGGAGGCCGCTAGACTCTGGAGGCCGCCCAAGACTGGGGGCCGGACTGGGGCCAGGACTGGGGCCGTCCGGACTCTAGGGGCCGCCTAGGACCGGAGGCCCCTAGACTCTGGAGGCCGCCCAAGACTGGGGGCCGCCCAGGACTGGGGGCCGTCCGGACTCTAGGGGCCGCCTAGGACCGGAGGCCGCCTAGACTCTGGAGGCCGCCCAAGACTGGGGGCCCAGCCCAGGACTGGGGGCCGTCCGGACTCTAGGGGCCGCCTAGGACCGGAGGCCGCCTAGACTCTGGAGGCCGCCCAAGACTGGGGGCCGCCCAGGACTGGGGGCCGTCCGGACTCTAGGGGCCGCCTGGGACCGGAGGCCGCCTAGACTCTGGAGGCCGCCCAAGACTGGGGGCCGCCCAGGACTGGGGGCCGTCCACTCTAGGGGCCGCCTAGGACCGGAGGCCGCCTAGACTCTGGAGGCCGCCCAAGACTGGGGGCCGCCCAGGACTGGGGGCCGTCCGGACTCTAGGGGCCGCCTAGGACCGGAGGCCGCCTAGACTCTGGAGGCCGCCCAAGACTGGGGGCCGCCCAGGACTGGGGGCCGTCCGGACTCTAGGGGCCGCCTGGGACCGGAGGCCGCCTAGACTCTGGAGGCCGCCCAAGACTGGGGGCCGTCCGGACTCTAGGGGCCGCCTAGGACCGGAGGCCGCCTAGACTCTGGAGGCCGCCCAGGATTGGGGGCAGTCCAAGCTACCTTTTATTTATTTAGTTTAACTATTTTGCTCATTATCCATATCATATGCCCCCTCGCCCATCTTCCTTGTATAGGTGTGTGGCACGCACATGCAAGGGAGAAGGGCGGAAAAATTTGAATTTCGAAAGCTCAGTATGTGATAAGTGATACTTTGGGAAAAAAGGGCAAAAGGAGGGGAGGCGCGCATCTCTGAGAGGATGGCGTCTTTTCACTTGTCCGGCTATACTGACGGACCATCATGTATCCTTGCGGTGCCCGAAGCGTCATGTCTGGCATCCTTATATATATTAAAAAGATCATCCCTTTCCTTTAGTTTTCGATTTTGTGTCTTCTTCCTCCGTTTTTTATCTTCTCAAGCCCAGGTTAGTTGGCTTTTTCTTCTTCCTCTTCCTTTTTCTTTATGGATCCTTCCGTAGATAGAAAAGGTAAGGGTCCCATGAAAGAGCCCTCCCGAGAGGAGATTCTCCAAGCCGTCGACAGGCCTTGGGAGGGGTAATCATCCGCGGGGACCAACCCGCTGCCCAATCCATTCAACCCGTGTCTAGGTCATTACCTCAGTCTCTTAGGGTCCCTTGCTCGTCCGCCGGTCATGAGGTAGAGCCTCCTGCGGTTGTCTCTAAACTGGCTGGACCGGCGGACATTGCTTCCGTAATGTCTTCACAGGACCTTAGAAATCTTAGGGCTCAATTTGGAGTTCCTAATGACATTCAGCTTTCTGTCCCTCTTCCAGAGGATAGGGTCAGTCGAGGGCAACCAGGTAAGATCGCTCTATACGAAGAGTTTTTTAAGAGTGGTTTACGATTGCCGTTTCACTCTTTTTTGTAAATTTGTTAAATCGATACCACCTTGTCCGGCACAGCTCACTCCCAATTCCATCCGTATTGTATTTTCATTTTTAGTTCTCTGCTCTTTTCATGGAGCCTCTGCTAGACTTTCCTTGTTTAGGTCCCTGTATAGAATCCGAAACCCAGTTAGGGATGGGTGGTGGAGTTTTGCCTCAAGACCTAAAAGGGTTCTAAAACTCAACCTCCCATCTAAGATCAAAGGGTGGAAGTCTCGGTTTTTTTATGCGCATTTGGAGGGGTTAATGTGGATTGGGGCATTCCAGATACTAGCCCAAACCAGAACGCGAGTATTGAAGAAAGAGACCGCGAGTTATTTAATACTTTAATTTCTACAATTATTCCCCTAGTAGGGAGTTGCTATCGGAGGATAATCTCCGGGAGGCTGCGTTCGTGCCGGTGTCGCTGGCCGCAGCGCCCGGTGAGCTTTGAAAAATTTATCTTTTCCTTTTTCTCTTCCTTTTTTAGCTAACCCTATGTTCGTCATTTTGTAGCAATGAAGTTCTCTCGAGATTTCTTGGTATCAAAGCTTCGAAAAAGGGAGAGAAGTGAGCGTGATGCGCCAGCGGGGGGCGAACCTAAAAGACCCCGTCAACTGGGATCGGACAGTCAGGTCCAACCTCCAGCGGTTATCCCTGAGGCGACCTTAATAGAAGATAGTGAAGGGGAAATGAGTCCTCCGACGGGGGTCCCTGTAGGAGGCCCCGTCGAGAGGGAGCCTCCAGAGAGCATTCCATCTCCCGCCCAGAGCGTTGGAGAGTCTACAAGGGACGTAGAAGCAGCTAAAGCTGACTTGCCAGGTCCTTCGTTATCGATGGAAGTGGATGTTCCTGTTCCGCCTCACCGGGTACTTCAAGGACTCCGCCCTCGGCTCCCCAACCACCTAGCGAGAATGTTGGATACAAGAGTTGTCTATCAGAGACAATCCTTAAACTCGCGATCTTGCCCAGATTTCAAGACAAGCTGAGGAAGGTAACACAGGCAGAGGCATTCGACACTATGTTTACCGCTGCACTGCAGGTAAAGTCCGATTTTTGTTCCTTTTCTGATCATCAAACTTGGACACTGACTGAGTGCGTTTTGCAGACGGCTAATGGTCTCTTCGTGCTACGCGAAGACTTAGACAGGGCTAAGTCCCGGAATGCTAGCCTAGATAAAGAGTTGGTGGATACAAGGGCCCGAGAATCAAAAGCACTGCATGACCTTCGGGTCATGCAGGAAGATTATCGGACTTGGAGAGGGAGGGCAGAAAAGGAACTGCGGAGTTTAGATGCCCAGCTGTGTGAGGTCCGAGCAAGGTTGCTGCCAACAGAAGAAAAGTTAAAAGAAACTTCCCTCAGGCTGGAACACACGGAGAATCGAGCAGATAGCGCGGAGGCCACCGCTCGTGATGCCATGGAGAAACTGGTTTTAGCTGAGAAGGACACCAAAAATGCTCTCGATAGAGTCGCAGCAGCAATGGTGGAGGCTCAGAAGAAGATGGCTACGATCGAGACCGAAGCTCAGGAAAAGATAGCTGTGGCTGAGGCCAAAGCTCAGGAAAAAGTGGCCATAGCTGAAGCTAAAGCCAGGGACGCTATCAAGGAATACAAGGGCTCCCCAGATTTTGAAGCGGAGTTCCAGGAGGCTGCCCTAGATGCTTTCGTTGAAGGCTTTGAGAAATGCAAGCGGATATTGGCCCGACAGTTCAACTTAAAGGACCTCGAACGTTTTCGACCCGTGGATGACGAAGGAGTTTCCGATAGGAGGTCGAAGACGTGGTGAGTGAAGCAGTGGCGACTAAGACTCTTGCTGTAGAAAAGCCTCTTGCCGAGGAGCCGGCTGTCAATCCTGATGCAGAGAAAGAGCATTCAAAACTGATCAAGGGTGTTGAGTTTTATTTTGATTTTAATTTTAGATTCGGTCCCATTTAAGGACCTTTTTGTTGTGAAAATCTGTCTGCTACAGATTATTTAAATGAATGAATGTTACTCTTTATTGATTTAATTAATATTTCCTCTGCTTAATTCTTGGCTCCTGTTTGCGGATTAGGACAATGGTGTACTTGGTTTAGATGGCTCGCCAGTACTCAATTATCCTCGAAGTACAACTCAAAGCTATCCTAACCAAGGATTATACTTTCTTAGGAATGAGTTATACTTGGACCGTAGGGCCATCGAGCCGTCCAGACTCTAGGGGCTGCCTAGGATCGGAGGCCGCTAGACTCTGGAGGCCCCAAGGGGGCCAGGGACTAGGGCCGCTGTTACTGGCCATCTCAGTTCGAGGCCGCTTGAGTCAAGGACTTGAACCTCCTCAGGGGTGAGTTACACCGGCCTGGGGTGTCCTTGGACCGTAGGGCCGTCGAGCTGTCCTAGTTCGAGGCCGCTTGAGTCAAGGACTTGAACCTCCTCAGGGGTGAGTTACACCGGCCTGGGGGTGTCCTTTGGACCGTAGGGCCGTCGAGCTGTCCATCTTCGAGGCCGCTTGAGTCAAGGACTTGAACCTCCTCAGGGGTGAGTTACACCGGCCTGGGGGTGTCCTTTGGACCGTAGGGCCGTCGAGCCGTCCATCTCAGGCCCGCTTGAGTCAAGGACTTGAACCTCCTCAGGGGTGAGTTACACCGGCCTGGGGGTGTCCTTTGGACCGTAGGGCCGTCGAGCCGTCTCTCAGTTCGAGGCCGCTTGAGTCAAGGACTTGAACCTCCTCAGGGGTGAGTTACACCGGCCTGGGGGTGTCCTTTGGACCGTAGGGCCGTCGAGCCGTCTCGTTCGGGCCGCTTGAGTCAAGGACTTGAACCTCCTCAGGGGTGAGTTACACCGGCCTGGGGGTGTCCTTTGGACCGTAGGGCCGTCGAGCAAGTCGAACCTGAATAATTATTCAAAATAGGTCAAATGCAACTTATTTAATATTGTAAACATTACATTACTGGTAATACGGCCGAGGTTGTCTGCATTCCATGTTCGGGGGATTAGCTGTCCGTTAAGTCTTCAAGCCGGTAGGCTCCACGGTGAAGGACTTCTCACCCGATAGGGCCCTTCCCAGTTTGGAGACAATTTGCCCCCTTCCGTTGGTTTGGATACCGAAGCTTTTCTCAGAACTAAATCTCCTGACGAAACTCTTCGGGCGGACGCGGGAATTTAGTACCTCGCCACCTGTTGTTGGTATGCCATTTAATTCGAGCCCGATCTCTTGCTTCGTCAATGAGGTCAAGATTGGCCCTCAGATTAGGAGGTTGTCCGCTTCGTTGTAAGTTTCCACTCGGCTACTTGGTAGGCCAATTTCCACGGGAATAACGCTTCGGAACCAAAGACCAAATTGAAGGGTGTTTCTCCCGTCGGTGTTCTGGGAGTTGTGTGATACGCCCAAAGTACATTCGGGAGCTCTTCTACCCACCTTCCTTTGGACGTATCTAATCTGGTCCTTAACCCCCGTAATATCATGCGATTTGTAACTTCAGCTTCTCCGTTAGATTGTGGATGGCCGACGGAGGTGAATCGTTGCACGATACCGAGATCAGTACAGAAAGTCCGAAAGGCGTTGTTGTCAAACTGTCGGCCATTGTCAGTGATAAGAGTGTGCGGAATGCCGTATCGACAAATAATGGCTTTCCAGAAAAAGGTTTGACCTTTAGCCTCAGTAATTTTGGCAAGTGCTTCAGCTTCGACCCATTTAGTAAAATAATCAATGGCCACTAGTAGAAATTGCGCTGTCCTGTCGCAGGGGGGAAAGGGCCGAGGATATCCATACCCCACTGAGCGAAGGGCCAGGGAGAAGAAAGAGAATTTAGCTGAGAAGACGGTTGCCGTTGAATGTTGGCGTACCGTTGGCATGAATCACATCTTTTCACTAATTCTGTTGCATCCTCTTGCATGGTGAGCCAGTAGTATCCTTGTCGGAGAGCCTTGCGTGCTAAAGATCGCCCTCCAGAATGATTCCCACAGATGCCTTCATGAATTTCCCTAAGGACATAATCAGCATCTACCGAACTAACACATTTGAGGAGGGGCTGAGAGAAAGATTTTTTATAAAGTTGGCCTTCTAGTAGCACAAATTTGGAAGCCCTCCGTTTAAGCAGCTTAGCTTCATCACGATCAACTGGAAGAACGCCATCTTTTAGATACCGGATATAAGATTCCATCCAGGCTTCTTTTTGGATAATGGGCAGAGCTTCTTCAGTAGTTTCGATACTGGGTGTCTCCAGGTACTCGATGTAGGTCTTACCCATAGCACTATCCATCGAGGTAGCTAGTCGAGCTAGTGTATCGGCTCTGGCATTCTCACCTCTGGGTATATAACTGATGGCGAAGTGGTCCAATAAAGGAATTAGTAGTTTGACCTTGTTCAGATGGGACATAACAGGGTCCCGAGCTTCATACTCCCCCGCCACTTGGGCAGAAATAAGCTGTGAGTCCGTAAAACCCGGAGATTCTTGATCCCATCTCATGCGCCAGTTTGATTCCAGTCAGTAGAGCCTCATATTCAGCTTGATTATTAGTAGCTTCAAAGAGGAAGCGAAGAGCATACTCTAGTACCGCACCTTCTGGGCTAGAAAGAATGAGACCAGCTCCGCTACCCTGTGAGTTAGAGGCTCCATCTACGTGAAGGACCCATGCTTCACAATCCTCCTTCTCAGTCTCTAGAAGGATCCGGGGGGTTTCTTCTTGATGTGGCTCGGACCAGGTACATTCTACCAGGAAGTCAGCCAAGACCTGGGATTTCAAAGATGCCCTGGGTTGAAATGATAAGTCGAATTCCCCCAGTTTGATGGCCCACTTGGCTAACCGGCCAGAAGTGTCGGGCCGTGATAAAATAGCTCTGAGGGGTTGATCAGTGAGGACGACTATGGGGTGAGCTTGGAAATAGGGTCTGAGTCGCCGGGCGGAGACGAACAAAGCGAAGATGACCTTCTCTGCTTTAGAATACCTCTCCTCCGCACCATGGAGTACCTTGCTGGTGTAGTACACAGGTCGTTGAACGGCGTGGTCGCCGACACGTACCAAAACAGAACTAACGGCTTCCGAAGAAGCCGCCATAAAGGAAAAGCCTCTCTCCTTCCTCCGGCTTGGATAATAGAGGTGGGGTGGATAAGAACTCCTTGAGTTCTTCAAAAGCTTGTTGGCATTCATTTGTCCACTCGAAGCCATCTGCCCTACGCAAGATTTTAAAGAAAGGCAAACATCTTTCAGCTGATCTGGACAGAAATCGGCTTAGCGCTGCTATCCTCCCGGTGAGTTGCTGCACTCCTTCTTACACATAGGTTGCCTCATGCTGAGAATGGCTTGAATTTTCTCCGGGTTAGCTTCAATCCCTCGCCGGGTGACCAAAAAACCCAAGAATTTCCCTGCTGTAACTCCAAATGCACACTTGCGGGGGTTGAGCTTTATTCTATGAAGCCGGAGGTTGTGGAAAGTTTCTTGCAGGTCGGCGACATGATCGTGGCATATGTGCTTTTTGTCAACATGTCATCTACATATACTTCCATGTTTCGGCCGAGTTGGCTTTTAAACACCTTATTCATCAGCCTCTGATATGTAGCTCCTGCGTTCTTCAATCCGAAGGGCATTACTTTATAACAATAAATGCCCTTCTCAGTAATAAAAGAAGTATGCTCTTCATCTGCGGGGTCCAACTTTATCTGATTATACCCTGAGAAGGCATCCATGAAACTAAGAAGTTCATGCCAGAAGTCGAATCTACTAACTGGTCAATGCGAGGCAGTGGAAAACTGTCCTTAGGACAAGCTTTGTTCAAATCTGTGTAGTCGATGCATATTCTCCATCCTCCGCTGGCTTTCCGAACCATAACAACATTGGCTAGCCACTCAGGATACCGCGCTTCTCGAATATGACCGGCCATAAGCAACTTGTCAACCTCCACATCAATGACCTTATGCCGCTCAGGAGCAAAACTCCTCTTCTTCTGGCGGATAGGGCGGCAGCTTGGATTAATATTAAGTTGGTGAGTAATTACCTCTGGAGGAATTCCGACCATATCCGTTATTTTCCAGGCAAAGACATCCGCATTCATTGATAAGAAGGCCAGGAGTTTATCCCGGAACTCAGGGAGAAGGAGTTCGCCGATCCGCACGACTTTAGTGGGGTCACCTCCCAGAGGGTAAGATACCAGAAGCTCCGCTGGCTCTCCTCTCCGTTCAGCTTCCCTGGGGTCGAACGATTCGGTCGCCGAAGGAACATCAACCATCTGGGGACTAGGGGCTAAATGATAGCAAGGTCTGACCGAGTCCACCTCTCCATGCATCACACCGACCCTTGCTCAGTAGGGAACTGCACTAATAAGCGCTTGGTAGATATAATTGCATCTAATGTTCAAGCCGGGACGGCCAAGAATGGCGTTGTAAGCCAAGGGAACCCGAACCACCAGAAAGTCCATCATAACCGTGCTTTGACACGGTGGCGAACCTACCGTAGTGGCAGAGTAATCTCGCCCTCCACCCGGATGGAGTCCCCAGTAAAACCAACCAGAGGGATGGCTACGGGCCGAAGAGAATCCAGAGATAGACTCATCCGAAGAAATGCATCATAAGTAAGCACATTAGCGGAGCTCCCGCTGTCTATTAAGATTCTTTTTACAGGATGCCTAGCGATTGTCATTGAAACGACGACGCTATCATCCTTTACAATATTACCCCCCGCTACATTTCTCAGGAGGGATTACATCATCTAACACTTCTGCTCCCCTTGGTCTCTTGGAAGATGAAGCCTTCCACGAGAGATCATGCCCACCATCTTTTCTGTTGGGGTGTTGTCAATGCTAGCTTGAGCAGGAGGAGGTCCCATCAAAGCCGGTACTGGAGGAACTTCCTTTTTCTGCACATATTGCCCAGATATCCCCTTGAATTAGCTCTTCGATGCCTGCTTCAAATTCCGACATTCTTCAGTATCGTGGCCATAATCCCTATGGAAACGGCAGTAGCGACTTCTGTCGCGGGCAGTACCCTTCTTCAACGGGGGCGGACGCCGCAAATAAGGCTCGTTTTCAATCTCCATAAGTATATGACTTCGAGGAGCTAGGAGGGGTGTAAGATGTTCCTCTCTAGGAGTCTGGTTCTTACGGCGGTCAACCGGCCGATGTAAGAGCTCGGGCTTCTTGAGGGGAGGTCCGACCAACTCTGGGCGAGCGGGTCTTTTGCTAGCCCTCCCCTGAGCACCCCTCCTGGATGAATCAGCTTCGTCAGCGCGGATGTACTTCTGCGCGCGGCTCAGGAGATCGGCGTAAGAAGAAGGAGGCTTCTTGTCAAGAGAATAAGTAAAACGGGAGGATCGGAGCCCCCGTTTAGAGCTAAAGTGGCCACAGCGTCCTCAAGATGATAAACCTCCAGGGCCGCCACCTTGAAGCGGTTACAAAATCCTTCAAAGATTCTCCTTCCTGCTGCTGTACTGAGAATAGACTGTCTGCCACCCGAGGAATTTTTCGACAGGCGTCGAAGTGAGCCAGAAAAGACCTCTCCAACTGCCGAAAAGAGTCGATACTTCGTGAGGGTAGACGAGAATACCAGACACGGGCCGCCTTGCGGAGGGTGGCTGGGAAGGCTATAAGAGGGCGTCTGTTGCTCCTTGGACCTGCATGATAGCTTTATAGCTTTCCAATGATCTAGGGGATCAGTGGTGCCGTTATAGGGATCAAGCTGAGGAAATCGAACCTCCTTGGAATGGGCTCTCCCATAATCCGCCGAGTAAGAGGAGGGCGGGTATCATAATCCGATCCTGGCTGGTTATTGATTCTCTGGCTGAGTTCTTCCAGCCGACGATCTTGCTCTTCGAGGCGCCTTTCCATCCTGTTGGTCATGCCTCCTCCAGCTGGTCCAGGAGAACTGGAAGGAGTCCTATGGCGCCATCGACGATGCCCGCATAAGGCTCCTTCCCCCGTCGTCCGTCCGGCAGGCGGACCATCGGGGGAATGAGACAAGGAGCGGGAGCCGTCACGGAGACTCTGGGATCGCCGCCTTTCTGGAGAATAAGAGCGGAGAGGCTTTGTCGGAGGAGATCTCCCTCGAGCTGACTGTCGGCTAACAGGAGTAGCCGACCTGGGCGATAGAGGCTGCTCGAGCCGTTGTGGAATTCCTTGGGAGTGTCGTTCTTGCAACTGCTGAACCATCCCTACGAGAGCTTGGACCTGCTGAGTGAGGATCTGCAGTGGGTCTTGGGAAATAGCGGAGTCGGCAGTGGTGAAGAAGAAGCCGGAGGGGTCGATTTCACCGGCTGAGAAGGGCCAAGAGGTGCGAAATCATCATTGGGAGGCGAAGGATGCCCCCCCGACCAATCAGTAGGATCTTCTTCCAGAGATCTGAGCTCATCTTTGTGAAATCGTAGAACAGGCGTGCCTCACTGCTCCGACGATAATTCCCCTTCCTGGCGCGCCAATCTGTTGATGCTGGATCACCAGATTTTTTGTTTAGGGTTTTCAGGATCTCTTTTTCGAAGGAAGAAGCCCCCTTCCCCCTCCTCCCCCCCCCTTTTATTTTCCTTTCTTATTATTATTATTATTCTTTTATTGTTTTAATTTTGGAGGTCCACGTGTAGGATAAGTGTTCATCTTGCCTTACGTGGTCATTCAGTGATAATACTTAATAAGGATATTGAGAAACTTCTCATGAAGATATCCTTTTTCATGATGATCTTGATTATCCCAAAGGAATGTCAGGGATGGTGGAGATGTCAGAGTGAGGGAAAAGGGATCTGGCTCTAAAATAGAGGTTCAATGTCTCCTTTTGGTGTTTGTCTTATGCGAACCATTTAAGACGTGATGATGTTTAGCATTTCTCGGTTTCTGCTCCGAATATGGCGGCTTATCTCGTTTAATGGTTCTGGCGTGGGGATTATTCTTAAACCGGGGGCCGTCCGACTCTAGGGGGCCGCCTAGGACCGGAGGCCGCCTAGACTCTGGAGGCCGCCCAAGACTGGGGGCCGCCCAGGACTGGGGGCCGCCCAGGACTGGGGGCCGTCCGGACTCTAGGGGCCGCCTAGGACCGGAGGCCACCTAGACTCTGGAGGCCGCCAAGACTGGGGGCCGCCCAGGACTGGGGGCCGTCCGGACTCTAGGGGCCGCCTGGACCGGAGGCCGCCTAGACTCTGGAGGCCGCCCAAGACTGGGGGCTGCCCAGGACTGGGGGCCGCCCAGGACTGGGGGCCGTCCGGACTCTAGGGGCCGCCTAGGACCGGAGGCCGCCTAGACTCTGGAGGCCGCCCAAGACTGGGGGCCGCCCAGGACTGGGGGCCTTCTGGACTCTAGGGGCCGCCTGGGACCGAGGCCGCCTAGACTCTGGGGGCCGCCCAGGACTGGGGGCCGCCCAGGACTGGGGGCCGTCCGGACTCTAGGGGCCGCCTAGACCGGAGGCCGCCTAGACTCTGGGGGCCGCCCAGGACTGGAGGCCGTCCGGACTCTAGGGGCGCCTGGGGGAGGCCGTCTAGACTCTGGAGGCCGCCCAAGACTGGAGGCCGCCCAGGACTGGGCCGTCCGGACTCTAGGGGCCGCCTGGGACCGGAGGCCGCCTAGACTCTGGAGGCCGCCCAGACTGGGGGCCGTCCGGACTCTAGGGGCCGCCTAGGACCGGAGGCCGCCTAGACCCTGGAGGCNGCATTTCAAATTAGATTAAAAGCATACTTTTTTTTTATCTTATATGTGCCAAGATAAAGACACCTCACCTTACGCCTTAGGTGCACCTTAAGATATAGGAAGCGCTTGACCTATGGTGCCTTTGGCGTGTCTTTGACAACACTGAGTATAAGGTGAATCGTTGGAATATCTCTTTACACATACTTTCGGATATACCATTGATTAGTTGAATATTGTTACCAATAAGATTTCATTCAATTTATTACTTTAATTTTTTTGGTCAATCTACCATCAATTATTACTTACCTCTACTATATTCTTCTTTTTTTTTGATAGTATTTCTGATATTCTTCTTTTCCATGAGCTCATCTTATTTTCTATTATCCCTTTTAGTGTAAATATTATTCATAGCCTTTTATTGCTATGTTACCACTTAAATATTAGTATGTAGATATAGCCAGCATTTCACCTTGTCTACATGATGTCTAAAAACCGCCTTCTTGTTAAATGCATTTAGATCCTTGCCCTTGATTTTTCATATAAGATTTAATTTTTCTGCATGATCACTTTTGCTTGCCATTTTATGAACCCATGTTCCTTTAAATTTCATTGCACCAGCAAAAGATGTATGAAAACTTGCATTACCTGCAGTGAATTGAAATTATTTGGATACAAGGCCTTCAGGTTCGTCTGAGAGTTGATGTGGCTTAGGGGAGTTTAGTTTTTGGGGGAAATGTTGTTGCTGCTAATTAGTTTTTTATAAAGCCACATCCAAATCGATATACTTAAAAAATATGGATAAATGGACTATGGTTTGGGGAAAGTTGAGAATTTATTGAATGGAAAGATTGTGAACACAAGGAGATGTGGAAATGGTGTGTCACCTTAAACGGAAGATTCTTGCTATTAAGGTCTAACTAGGGTCTTTGTGAATCTTATTTTTCCATTATGTTTTTATGATGAATAATCTGAATTTGAATCTCATGGAAGGGGATAAAAGGTAGAAGGAATATATGCAGAAGTAGACCCATTATGCTGTAAATCAAATTTAGCTAGGACTGGAACTTGCCTAAATCAAATTTAGCTAGGATTGGAACTTGCCTGGCTTAAAGTTGGGTCAAATGTGGACTTGTTTACATAGTTGTTATTTTGAATACTTGCATACACACCATTCACTTAGAGACAAGACATTCACTAACCACATGCACACCTACGCAAATGCATAAACTACATAAATATTCAAACTGCGCTACTTCTGATTGGGAGCTCTTTGCAGGATTCTCTTGGTGGCAACAGTAAAACCGTGATGATTGGTAAGTTGATTTCTCCTATTCTTACACTTTGCTCAACCACTGGACAAGCGTTCTTTGGTATGCAATTAGTTTATGGGCTTCTAATATGTTTGGCTACAGCCTGCATTAGCCCTGCTGACTCTAATGCTGAAGAGACTATAAATACTCTCAAGTATGCCAACCGTGCACGTAATATCCAAAATAAAGCTGTGGTATGTTACTCCGTAGACCTAGACATATGTGATTGTAAATGCCTCTAGTCACTGGATATAACTTGATATTTGTGATTGCAGATAAATCGTGATCCAGTGGCTGCTGAGATGCAAAGAATGCATAGTCAATTAGAGCAGCTGCAGGCTGAGCTGCTCTTTTATCGTGGTGGAGCTGCACCTCTTGAGGAGCTTCAGGTACAAAATTCTATTATGATGTCTGGTTGTTTGTATAATTAGTTAACTAAGCTATGGTATTTAATATTTGTTTTTGTAGGATCTTCGACACAAAATTTCTTTGCTTGAGGGAAGCAATGCAGAACTTCATCATGAGCTCAAAGAGTGTCAAACCACCTGTGAACGCCTTGCACAACAGGCCATTGATGCTCAGGTAAATAAATTTTAATAAGAAACGTATGGTTAATATTTGTTTAGGTAGTGAGCTTTAATGCCTTTATCACCCTTATCACCAATTAAGAATGATGAAGCACTTTTTTAAGAAATATCCTCTACATCATATTTTGTATATATAGATAAAGTGTGTCTTCTACCAAGTGATGATATTGAATTTTGAGCGGATGTATGGTTATTTTTGTTAAGGTTATTCTAGTTATGGAGTTCTTTTGGTAGGTTTTCATTGTCTTCATGCTCTGAAAAGAAGTTCATCCATTTCAATCACTTTTTTAGCATATTTGTGCATCTTTATGCCTTTTTTCCTTCATTTCCTTACATTATTGGATCAGGTTGAAAAGGACAAGCTGATTTTGAAGATTGAGTTGGCTCATAGTGGGAAACGATGGGACGAGATAGATCGAATGGATAAAACTCAGGTTTGAAGTTTCAAAAGTATATTAAAGTTATTTTCTACTACAAGTTTGGGTTCTTAATAATAAATAGATAGGCTACTCTTGTTTCAATCTTGTTTTCATAAGTGCTTTCACAGGAATTGGATCTAGTAAGAGGTTATGTATCAAAGATTCAAGAGTTAGAAGAAGAGTTGTTGCGGGTGCAAAACTTTTCTAATCCTCGTGGAAATGGCTTCATGGACCGCCTTGTTCTGGATGACATACCAACAATTTATGATGGCAAAACACTTGATCATTGTAGTAAGCAATTGAAACTCCATACTTGTTTCATATGATGACTTCATTTTAAATTTTTAAGGCAACCATTCTTATATTATATGATTATAGTAAGTAACTAAAATCAATTTCTTCCCCTAACAATTAGATACTTGTATTTCCTCCAAAATTTTCTATATTTTTCTCAATCCCTATCACTAGTCCTACATTGTCTCATGGTTATTCCTTTCTGTGTCACTTTTGAGATTAGTTTCAGTGAAGCATAAATACTAGATTTTAGAGGTATTAGCATTGGGAGACATCAAGTGTTATAGAAAGTTAGGAATTTTAATCCCTTAATATTGATTTGAGCCTCACATTTATTTGGATATTGGTATGTTACTCGAGAGAACAAAGGTGGGCTTCTTAAATTCTTTGTAGCGTCTGTTAATGTTACCCTCATTTGTTGTCAAAGGAAGACAAGATTGAAGAAAGATGAATTTATTTTGACGAGCTATTTGTAGAGCCTGGTGTGGTACTCCAAATCTTAAATCATAGGGTGGAGGTTTGTAGGCTCCACAGGGTTAAGGCCTAGGTTGTTGGGTCTTGAGGGGGCTAACTTGTATTGGGCTGATTTTTGAGTCCAAGGGTTGAGATTAAATCAAGTCCTGGGTGTACACGGACTTGGGGATTAATTTAATCTCATTGGGTTAGTCCATGGGAGTTTTTTTTGGTTGAGTCCTGGTCCATTTCGTGGATGTATTTAAACTCTAGTCTCTAGGGTTTGAAGTAATAGAGAACATATTTTTTCCCAGAAATTTTTCTCTCAGAGGGCGGCAGCCCTATGTTCTTCCTCCTCCTGATATTCTCCCTCTTCCTCATCTCACGTTCGTGTTCTCCACGGAAGCCTCCTTCCAGGAAACGGTGTGAAGACGTGCTGGTTGATGCTACGTGAAGAAGCCAGGCATCGGGGAAGAAGCCAAAGTGATTGTGAGGCGTGGCTTGAGACTTCACGGGAAAAGTCAATCAAAAAGGGAAGCAGTCAACGTGTCTTACGCTGGATGAGACGTGAGGCTTCAAGAAGGCTTCTTAATTGCATTGCTTGCTCCCAGGATAGAGCGACCAATGCACGCGTGAAGTTTTTGGACGTTCTCATGGGATTCCTAGGCAAGAAAGCAGAGGATGCCAGCAGTTACATGGAGAACGTGAAGAGTATTAAAGAAGCAGTCGTTTTGTTTCTTTGAGAATTAATTTCAGTGCAATTAATTCTAGCATCCATAAAAATTCTTCTCAAGAAGAAGGGCTATGGAGATTTGACATAGATTTGACCCAGGATCAGCTGTTCATCTGGGATAAATTCCCAATAATTGGTATCAGAGCCACGGTTATTTGGTGGAGAAAATATTGGATCTTGGGCGTTTCTTGGTAAGATATCAAACCAGAAATTTCTGCAGCAAGTTTAATTTTCTATTTTTGCTGTGTGCATTGTTTCTTGGTTTAATATGGCATCTAGTAGCTTTAAATTCGATTTTGAAAAGTATGATGACAAGGGGAACTTTACCCTATGGCAGCAAAGGGTGAATGATTTATTGGTACAGCAAAGGATTTATAAGGTCCTGGTGAAACAAAGACCAGATAATGTAAGTCGTGAGGATTGGGAGGAGTTAGAGGAGATTGCATTTAGCACAATCAGGATGTGCTTGGCTGATCAAGTCTTGCCGGAGATTTGCACGTAGACCACGGCAAGGGGGCTATGGGAAACTTTAGAGAACACTTACATGGGAAAGAGCATGACAAACAAGTTGTGGTTGAAGAAACAGTTGTACAGCTTGAGAATGCCTGAGAGAGGAGATCTTGTGGCCCATATTCAGAAATTCAATCAAGTGTGCTCAGAGGTGATGAGCCTTGATGTGAAGATTGATGAAGAAGACAAGACCCTCATCTTGTTGTGTTCGCTACCCAGTTCATATGATGGTCTGATTACAACCTTGGTATATGGGAAGGAGATCCTGAATTATGAAGAGGTTGTGGGGGTGCTGAGATCAAACCAGCAAAGAGAAAAGATTCGCATGGGAAACTCTAACACAGAGGTACTCGCTGTGAATGAGAGGCAAGGAAGACCCTGGGAAAAGGTTAGAGGCAAGTCCAAAGGCAGATCTAAGTCTCGGGGCAAGCAAAAAGCATGGAAGTGTTACAAGTGTCATCAGATTGATCACCTGAAGAGAAATTGCCCACTTCTGAAGAATGAGAAGGGGAAGGGCATTTCCAAGGGAGGTTCAGCCAGCAATGGTGGTGCAAATTCATCTGAAGACAGTGAAGATGATGTACTGGTAGTTTCAGATGGGACCAAGAAGTGTGATAGTTGTTGGACACTTGACTCAGCATGTTCTCACCATTATACTTCGCATAGGGAGTGGTTTGCAACTTATGAAGAATTGATGGAGGGAGTGTATGCCTTGGTGATAATCATCCTTGTAAGGTTGCTGGAGTTGGAAGCATAAGGTGAGGATGTATGATGGGGTTATAAGGACTTTAACCAATGTCAAACATGTCCCGGAGTTGAAGAAGAATCTAATTTCTTTGGGCTACCTGGAGAAGCATGGGTATGCTTTTGGAAGCCAGCCGGGGAGTGGATGTTTGAGGATAACCAAGGGTGCATTAGTGGTGATGAAAGAGAGAAGGTTGAAAATAATCTCTATCAGATGGAAGGCTCAGTGGCCATAGATGGTGCAGAGGTGCTAGCAGCGGCACAGGAGGAACAGTTGGTCTATAAACTGTGGCACTATCGAATGGGACACATGAGTGATAAAGGGCTTATAGAACTCAGCAAAAGAGGTCTAATTCCAGCACTTAAGAAGGAGGACAATGACATCTGTGAGCCCTGTATTTATGGTAAACAACATAGGGTGAGGTTTGCCAGCATTTCCAAGCAGAGTGAAGGTATTCTGGAATTAGTTCACTCAGATGTATGGGGACCGGCCCCTGTGTCAGCCAGAGGTGGGGCTAAGTATTTTTTAACTTTCATTGATGACTACTCCAGGAAGGTATGGGTATATCTGATAAGAGAAAAATTAGAGGTATTTGCCCGGTTTAAAGCTTGGAAAGTTGGTGTTGAAAAGGAGACAGGAAAACCAGTGAAGTGTTTGAGATCTGATAATGGAGGGGAGTATACAAGCAATGAATTCAGAAGCTACTGTGAGGAAAATGGGATCCAACGCCATTACACAGTAAGGATGACTCCCCAGCAGAATGGTGTGGCAGAGAGGATGAATCGTACATTGACAGAGAAGGCTAGGTGTTTGAGGCTGTAGGCATCACTGCCCAAGGTCTTTTAGGGTGATGCAATTATGTTCTCTGGTATTCTTATTAACAGGTCCCCTAATAGAAAACTTGATGGAGGCATTCCAGAGGAGATCTGGAGTGGAAAGAAGGTGGAGCTTGGATACCTGAGGATTTTTGGTTGCCCAGCCTATGCACATGTGGAGGCAACTGAAAGGAGCAAGCTGGACCCAAAATCACAAAGGCTGATCTTCATGGGTATCCACAGGGAGTTAAAGGCTATTTGCTATGGAGTTCAGATTCACAGAAGTGTATCATCAGTAGAGACATTATTTTTGATGAGAAGAGCATCTTAAAGAGGTCAGAGATTGCAGATGGAGCTAAAAAGGCTAAACATGACAGCAGTGGACAGCATTGGCTGACAGGTGATGTACCTTCTACTTTTACTTCAAAACGTGCTTCTTTTGAGGTGGAGTTTGGTATGGATGTTCCAATACATATAAAGGATCAGCCAGGAGAGCCATCAATCCAGAGGGAGGTGCAGGTGGAGTCACACACTTCAGCTTTGAGAGATGATCAAAGAGGTGTAGCACTGCATAAGGCAAAGCGTACCATCATCAAACTTGCTCGGTATCGCATTGATGAGATGATTTCCTATGCTCTAATCACTGCAAATGAAGATCCAGAGACATTCCAAGAAGCCATGAAAAGTTCAGAAAGAGACTCATGGATGCAGGCCATGATGGAGGAGATGGAGTCCCTGGAAAAGAACAAGACATGGCAGCTAGTGGATCTACCTAGAGATGCTCGGGCCATTGGTTCAAAATGGGTGTTTACAAAGAAGGAGGCACCTTCAGAGCAAGGTGGAGTCAGATACAAAGCAAAGCTTGTTGCAAAGGGGTTCTCACAGAGAGAGGGAGTGGACTACACAGAGGTATTCTCTCCAGTGGTACGTTATGCTTCAATTCGTGTGTTGTTATCTCTTGTAGCACAACATGGTATGGAGTTGTAGCAGATGGATGTGAAGACGACTTTCTTACATGGGAGTCTAGAGGAGAGGATATACATGAAGCAACCAGAGGGTTTCAAGGAATCTGGATTGGAAGAAAAAGTGTGTCTACTAAAGAAATCACTCTATGGTTTGAAGCAGTCACCCCGACAATGGTACAAAAGGTTTGACACTTTTATTTTGGACCTTGGATTTTGTAGATGTGAACATGATACTCGTGTCTATGTGAAAAATGTGGATGAGGATGATGCACTGTATCTCCTTCTGTATGTGGATGATATGCTCATTGCCAGCAGGAGTGTTGAAGCAGTGAATGGACTAAAATATGCATTATCAACAGAATTTGAAATGAAGGATTTGGGGTCAGCTAGGAAGATACTTGGGATGGAAATTTACAGAGATAGGACCAAGGAATTCTACACTTGTCATTGGGTGGATATATTTCCAAGGTGTTGGAGAGGTTTGGGATGGATAAGGCCAAACCAATTGGAACACCTTTGGCTAGTCACATGTCTCTTTCTAAGTTATAGAACCCCCAGACAGATGAAGAGAAAGAGTACATGAGAGAGTTCCATATGCCAGTGCTGTGGGCAGCATTATGTATGCTATGGTGTGTTGCAGGATTGACATAGCATATGCAGTGAGCCAGGTGAGCAGATTCATGGCGAACCCAGGGAAGGAGCACTGGAAGGCACTCAAGTGGATTTTGAGGTACCTTCAAGGAACTTGTGGACTTGGTCTAATTTTTGGGCAGCAAGAAGGATCTAAGGAGAAATCTAATATCCCAAGTAAGTCATTAGGTCCATTGGAAGGATTTATGGATGCAAATTTTGTAGGTGATCTGGATACAAGAAGGTCTACCACAGGGTATGTGTTCAGCATGTATGGTGGATTAATTTCTTGGAGATCAACCCTTCAACCTATTACAGCTTTGTCTACAACAGAAGCTGAGTATATAGGGATTACAGAGGCTGCCAAGGAGGCTCTTTGGTTAAAGAGACTCATCATGGAAATGGGGGTGAAGCAGGGTACAGTATTGCTACACAGTGATAGTCAGAGTGCCCTACAGTTAGCTCAGAACCCAATCTATCATGCACGGACAAAGCATATAGATGTGAGGTATCACAAGATCAGAGAATTGGTGGAAGAAGGTGAAGTGGAGCTGATAAAAGTTCATATAAAGAAGAACCAGGCAGATGCACTTACGAAGACTCGTCCACGGGATAGCTTTCTCTCATGTGTGACACTGATGGGTCTGAGGGAATGTGCAGATTTTTCAGCAGCTTTGAAGCACCAAGGTGGAGATTGTAGAGCCTGGTGTGGTACTCCAAAGCTTAAATCATAGGGTGGAGGTTTGTAGGCTCCACAGGGTTAAGGCCCAGGTTGTTGGGTCTTGAGGGGGCTAACTTGTATTGGGTTGGTTTTTTGAGTCCAAGGGTTGAGATTAAATCAAGTCCTAGGTGTACACGGACTTGGGGATTAATTTAATCTCATTGGGTTAGTCCATGGGAGTTTTTTTGGTTGAGTCCTGGTCCATTTCGTGGATGTATTTAAACTCTAGTCTCTAAGGTTTGAAGTAATAGAGAACATATTCTTTTCTCCCAGAAATTTTTCTCTCAGAGGGCGGCAGCCCTATATTCTTCCTCCTCCTGATATTCTCCCTCTTCCTTATCTCACGTTCGTGTTCTCCACGGAAGCCTCCTTCCAGGAAACGGTGTGAAGACGTGCTGGTTGATGCTACGTGAAGAAGCCAGGCGTCGGGGAAGAAGCCAAAGTGATTGTGAGGCGTGGCTTGAGACTTCACGGAAAAGTCAATCAAAAAGGGAAGCAGTCAACGCGTCTTACGCTGGATGAGACGTGAGGCTTCAAGAAGGCTTCTTAATTGCATTGCTTGCTCCCAGGATAGAGCGGCCAATGCACGTGTGAAGTTTTTGGACGTTCTCGTGGGATTCCTAGGCAAGAAAGCGGAGGATGCCAGCAGTTACATGGAGAACGTGAAGAGTATTAAAGAAGCAGCCGTTTTGTTTCTTTGAGAATTAATTTCAGTGCAATTAATTCTAGCATCCATAAAAATTCTTCTCAAGAAGAAGGGCTGTGGAGATTTGACATAGATTTGACCCAGGATCAGCTGTTCATCAGGGATAAATTCCCAATACTATTCAATGAAAGTCTTATAGATAATTTAGGATACTTTTCTAGTTCCATTGATGACAAAAATATTTAATATATGCATGACAAAACACTTGATGATTGTAGTAATTAACTGAAACTCTATTCTCGTTTCATATGATGATTTCATTTTAAATTTTTAAGGCAACCGTCCTCTTCATTATATGATTGTAGTAACTAAAATCAATTTCTTTCCCTAATAATTATATACATGTATTTCCTCCAAAATTTTCTATATTTTTCTTAATTCCTATCACAAGTCCTACATTGTCTTATGGTCATTCCTTTCTATGATACCTTTGAGATTAGTTTCAGTGAAGCATAAATGCTAGATTTTAGAGGTATTAGCATTGGGAGACAAAGTGTTATAGAAAGTGAGGAATTTTAATTCATTAATATTGCTTTGAACCTCACATCTATTTGGATATTGACATATTACATGATAGAACAAAGGTGGGTTTGTTAAATTCTTTGTAGCATATGTTAATGTGACCCTTATTTGTTGTCAAAGGAAGATAAGATTGAAAAAAAATGAAGAATTTATTTTGACGAGCTGTTCAATGAAAGTCTTATAGATAATTTAGGATACTTTCCTATTTCCATTGATAACAAAAATATTAAGTATATGTATGGATTTAAAGTATGTAAGATGGGGAGGCTATAAAAAAGGTGGAAGTGGGTAATGCGGTGGGTCATAATGGAATCCCTATTGAGATTTGATAGAATTTATGTTATGAGAGATTAACTTGGTGTATAAATTTATTTATGTTGGGCCAAAAATCGGGAGGACGTACCTCATCGTTTGGCTAGTGGCAGAAGCGGTGGATCATTGGTTGGTGGAGGATACAAGAGTCTTCAGGTGTCCATACCCCTAGGCCACGGTGTCGGAGAGCGAAAGAGACGAAGCTCGCTCAAGTAGAGGGAGAAGAAGAGAGATGCGCGTCTTCACTCGCTCTCTCTCTATCTCTGTTCACCAGAATAGAGACCACCATCGCCTCTTGGGTGCATGACTTGGCATCCGGTGCCAGGTCAACCACCAACAATCTCCCACTCATCCATACAGAACCATACTCATAATCTCGTCTTACCTCTCTCCTTATGCGATGCAGTGGGGTGTATGACCCGACGAAACTCACACACAGTGACATAGTAAAAATGCTTCATTAAGTTAATATATAGCTAACACAACATTTAAGTGATGCAATCCAATCCGTCTGTGTACTAGAAAATCTGATCTTATCTTAATCAAGCACTCTCAATCCCTCATGATATTTACTTTGAGCAGTACTTGAAAAACATCAATTCAAATATTTGTGTCCATAATCATATGCAGCTCATGCACACAATTGCTCGGGCAATGGATCATAAACATAAGGTGTGGTCGCGAATAATCTTCCTTGAACACTCGTACCAATCCATATTTTGTTCAATCAACTTTCTAGGATTGTCTTATGTGGCCATATCAATCATGATCCTAAGGGATAAGGCTAAGGAAGTCATCTTGAACTCCAATTTCATGATATAGGTTCAAGTCTAAGTACACTACATAGTTGTAAGGTTCACACGGTAACGGAAAAGGAATATACCACGTTACTTCCCACTAGATCAGCTTTAGCACATGCAACATGATGCATGTTACAGTGGAGCTCCCACTTAATGGGCCATGTCAAACTCAAACACCGTACGAACACAAGTCTAGATATCACAAAGTTGTCAGATCCGAGCACACACGTATGCTCTTAGTTCGGCTATGACAGACTTAGTACGAATTTGCGGACCTATTAATACACGTACTTCGTACTCGACTCTCCTGAGTCTCATCTCAATCTAAACTAAATGACTTTTTTTGTAATTTATGTAACTCAATGGCATGAAATCATCTTACAACAATCTATAACTCATGCAATCTCATATGCAATGCATGCATTCTTCATGCTTTATGCAACATGTGCATTTCCTTATAATATTACTACTCAAGCATTTATTATGGTTGCTTTAGTCTCATTCTGCTCACTACAAAAGTGCCAGAGCGATCAATCAATGATGTCCATACAATCTTTGTCTGTTAAACAAAATACAGACCCACACTTCTCACATGAGTTTGGAACACATCCCTAGCAATGGGTTTAGTCAATGGATCAGCCAACATCCTTCTTGTTGGGGTTTAGTCCTTGATGAACAACAATAGGATCAACCTAGCTGGAGAAGTAACTTGGGCTTTCACTCTTTGTTGCCAACAATCAGATTAGTATAGCGGTAAATTACCTCATTCCTTAACCTTTAAGTCGCTGGATCGAATCACTGCTGCCCCCTTTGCTTAGTTTATTTTAAACTCTTTTTCTTTTCTTGGATCTTACCAGATGCTCCCCCTCCTCCCATGTCCGCTTGAATTGGCTGAAACTTGGGAAGACCCACGCAATGGAGCGACCCCTCCTCCTTCCACATTCGCTTGAATTGGCTAAAACCTGGGAAGACCCACACAATGAAGCGACCAGCGGATCATGTGATGGATTTCGCCTGGGAGGAATCATGCGATGGAGCGCTAAGCGGATCATTTCTTCCGCTGGATCTCACCACGAAGCCGTACGGCTTCGTTCTCTTGGGAGGAGGTGACGGAGATTCTACGAAGTGCCATGCAGCTTCGTTTCTGAAAGAAGATGGGATGAGTTCTTGGAAGAAAAGAATCCGTGTTATTTCATCTAAACCCTAGAGACTAGGGTTTAAATACATCCACTAAGTGGGTCAGGCCCAGACTCAACAAAAACTCTCATGGACTAACTCAATGAGATTAAACTAATCCCTAAGCCTGTGTACACCTATGACTTGATTTAATCTCAATCCTTGGACCCACACCTAGCCCAATACAAGTTACCCAACCTGGGCCTTGATAGCACCACATCAGGTCCAACAATCTCCATCTTGGTGCTTCAAGGCCTCAGCACGTTCGTCGTGTCCATCAGCTGCAATACGTACGAAAGCTATCCCGTGAAAGAACCTTGGTCAATGCATCTGCTGGGTTCTTCTTAGTGTGTACCTTCACCAGCTCTACTCCACTTTCTTTCACCAGCTCTCTGTAGTCGATACCTTTCTTTCGAGAGTATTCTTTGGCCATTAGTCCTGCCTTGTACCTGATACCTCCTTGCTCTGAAGGCTCTTTCTTACGCCGATAAACTTATTTATAATCAATTGGTTTCTTTCCTTGTGGCAATTGGACCATCTGCCACATGCCGGTCTTGTGAAGAGACTGCATCTTCTCTGCCATAGCCTACATCTTCTGCCATAGCCTGGATCCACCTATCTTTGTTCTGGCTGTCCTGGCTCTTCACAACCTCCTGATAGGTGTAAGGGTCTTCATTCGCTGTCACAAAGGCAAATGATATCGAATCCTCGAAGCCGTATCGAACTGGTGGTCGCATGTTTCTCTTGGGCTTATGCGGTGCGATCCCAATATCAGTCCCCTGCTCAGCTGCATCCTCCTAAGTCCTCTGCTCAGCTGCATCCTGCTGAACTTCTTGGCTTCTGACCCCTCTATCAGTCCTCTCCACCTGAATCTCAAATCCTCTTGGTCCACTAGCAAATGGCACGACTGTGTAGAAGGTCATCTGACTAGTGTTACCGTATTTCACATTCTGCAGTCCCTGCTGTGCATTTGTACCATCTCTGCTATGGAGGATCGAGCTATCATCGAAGGTCACATCCTTGCTGATGACAACCTTCTTCTCCAAGGGGTCCCACAGTCGATACCCTTAATTCCATACGGGTAGCCCAGGAACACCATATTTGATCTGGTGTCCAACTTACTCCGCTCTCCAGCACTAACATGCACATATGCCGTGCATCCAAACACCCTCAGATGGTTCATGCTTGTCTTCCCTCCAGACCATATCTCCTCTGAAATTCCTCCATCCAACTTGGTGTGCAGTGATCGATTGATCAAGTAGCTAGCTGCACCTACTGCGTCAACCAAAAATATCTTTGGAAGCCCTGCTTGTAGCCTCAAGCATCTTTCTTTTTCCAACAGTGTTCTGTTCATCCTCTCAGCCACCCTTTCTATTGAGAAGTTTTCATCACTGAGAAGTGCCTTTTGATCCCGTACGCACGAAATCTCTAGAACTTCTTGTTGGTATATTCCTCGCCATTGTCTGACCTCAGACACTTCAGACTCCTACCCTGCTCCATGTCAGCCTTCCAGATCCTGAACTTGGTGAAGACCTTCGATTTCTCCTTCATGTAAT
The DNA here is from genome assembly GCA_900491605.1 of Calamus simplicifolius. NCBI lineage: Eukaryota > Viridiplantae > Streptophyta > Magnoliopsida > Arecales > Arecaceae > Calamus > Calamus simplicifolius. The sequence goes on from UESW01004476.1 coordinate 723,852, forward strand.
AGACCCGCAGCTTCCTTGAGAAATCATCTATCAGGGTCAAGAAGTATCTGACCCCATTCCTTACAGAAACTGTACTTACATATTCAGATCCTTCCTTTTCTCCCTTCTGATTTTCTCTTAGGACAATCCCTCTTGATATGTCCTACCTCACCATACTTGTAGCACTTAGCCTTCCTGGACTTTAGCCATCCTCTAGGCTTGCTCCTGTCCCTGTCTCTACCTGACCTTTCCCCAATAGATAGACCCTCCTAGGGAACAGCTTCCTTGGTCATCTTCTTCCTCTGCTCATTCGTTCGAAGTACCGAGACAATATCTTTATAGAACAATGTCTTCTTTTCATAGAGCAGCGTCGTGACCAATGAGTCATGTGATGTGGGCAGCGAACATAGTAGTCAAAGTGCCTTATCTTTCTTCTCCATCTTGACCTCGATATTCAGCAATTCATTGCTTATCTGGTCGAACATCTGGATATGACCCAACACATCTCCACCTTCTGACATTCGAAGACTGTAGAGGCGCTTCTTCAACATCAACTTGTTGCACATATTCCTTTCCATATAGAGGGTATGCAACTTTGACCAGAGTCTCTTCGGGGTCTTCTCCTCCAGCACTGAATAAAGGGCTAAATCTGCCAAACATCCTCTTATCGCTGAACATGCTTTCTTCTTCAACGATATCCACTGCTTATCTGTCATCCCATCTGGCTTTTCCTTCAAAGCCAAATCTAAACCCTGCTGCACAAGAAGGTTCTCTATCCGGACTTTTCACAAGCAGAAACTTTCCTTTTCATCAAACTTCTCAAAATCTAATTTTATGCTACTATCCATGGCTAGATCTCAACAAAAAAAATAGCACAAAAATATTTCAAAAAATTGAGAGACCTTGATGAAGCCTTGCTAAAATTTTTCAGCCCTTGAAGGTATCCAAATAACTTCTTTCTGAGCCTGACTTTGATACCAACTATTGGGGTTTAGTCCTTGATGAATAGCAATGGGATCAACCTTGCTGGAGAAGTACTTTGGGCTTTCACTCTTTGTTGCCAACAATTAGATTAGTATAGCGGTAAATTACCTCATCCCTTAACCTTTAGGCCCCTTTTGCTTAGTTTATTTTAAACCCTTTTCTTTTTCTGGATCTTACCAGACGCTCCCCTCCTCCCACGTCCGCTTGAATTGGCTGAAACCTGGGAAGACCCAGGCAATGGAGCGACCAACGGATCACTCGATGGATTTCTCCTAGGAGGAATCACGCGATGGAGTGTCCAGCTGATCGTTTCTTCCACTGGATCTCACCACGAAGCTGCACGGCTTCATTCTCCTAGGAAGAGGTGACGAAGATTCCACGAAGTGTCGTGCGGCTTCGTTCCTGAAAGAAGATGGGATGAGTTCTTGGGAGAAAAGAATCTGTGTTATTCCATCTAAACCCTAGAGATTAGGGTTTAAATACATTCACCAAGTGGGCTAGGCTCAGACTCAACAAAAACTCCTATGGGCTAACCCAATGAGATTAAACTAATCCCCAAGCTCGTATATATCCGTGACTTGATTTAATCTCAACCCTTGGACCCATACCCAGCCCAATGCAAGTTAGCCCAACCTGGGCCTTGATAGCACCACATCAAGCCCAACACTGCTAGTAGGGATATGCTTAAGGATAGTCTCTCCTTGCCTGACCATGTCCCAAATGAAGTGATATCTAATGTTAACATGCTTGGTCCTTTCATGATACTTAGGATCTTTAGCATACTACAATGCTGCCATGCTATCAGAACATATTTGAATGGCTTCATGAGCACTAGCTAATATCTCGAGTCGTCTCAAGAACCTTCTCAACCACATAGCCTCCTGAAAAACAACCAAATAAGCAATATATTTGGCTTTTATAGTAGACAGGGCGGTGTAGTTTTGTTTCTTACTGCACCAAAAGACAGCTCCACCTTCAAAGATGAACATATATCCTGAAGTGGTACCACAGAGGTAAAAAAAGATCCTTTTCATTGCTTCCCAATGAGCAGGTCTTGGATTGCTTTGGTATTGGCTAACCAAGCCTACTGCAAAGCTAGTGTCAGGATGAGTACATAATATAGCATACATCAAACTCCTTAAAGCACTCGCATAAGGAATCCTGCTCATCTTTTCTTTCTTCTCGTCTATTTTAGAGCACTGGTCAATACTTAAAGTACAACCATTCTCTATTGGGATATCAACGGGTCTTGAATAGTGCATTCGGAATCATTTCATGATTTTCTGAATATAAGTTCCTTGAGACAGACCAAGAAACCTCTTAGTACGATTCCTTAGGATCTTCACTCCTAGCACAAAATTCGCCTCACCCATGTCCTTCATCTCAAAGACAGAGAACAACCACTCCTTAGTGGCATTGATCACCCTTATAGAACTCTCAGCTATTAGGATATCATCCACATACAATGCTAAAATTAGAATCTTATCGTCTGATTTCTTAATGTATACACAGTAATCCTCCTCAATCATATTTAAGCTAATCGATGTAATAGTTTCATGAAACTTAAGGTACCACTTCCTAGACGACTATTTGAGACCATATATAGATCTTTTAAGGCGCACACTTTGCCCTCCTTTCCTTTGATCACGAAGCCCAAAGGTTGATCCATGTAGATCTCTTCATCCAGGCTTCCATTAAGAAACATTGTCTTGACATCCATTTGATGTAGCTCCAGATCCAAATGGGCTACAATAGCCAGGATCAGGCGAATGAAGGTAAATTTCACCACAAAAAAATGTCTCCTCATAGTTCACATCTTTTAACTAGGTATAGCCCTTCACCACAAGACGGACCTTGTACTTATCAATTGGCCCATTAACCCTGTGCTTTATCTTTAGGACCCACTTATTTTCTATAAATTTGCGCCCAGGCGATAAGTCTATCAGGTTCCACACATGGTTTTTGGCCATTGACTCTATCTCATCCTCCATAGTAGCTAGCCATTTACTATGAGCAGGCGAAGCAAGCACCTCATCAACAGAAGTTAGCTCGTCTAGATTTAACGGAGTGCAGAGAAACACATTCTCTTCAACATCAAAATATCGATGTGGAACAATTTCATATTTGCTTCTTCGTAATTGTGGATTTGGATTCTAAGGGCTGCTCTTGGAAGGTGTATTAACCTTCATGGATGAGCTCTCATTGGGCTCAGCTTGTGGCTCCCACTGTATGGTGCGCCACTTCCACTAGGCTCAGCACTCCCACTATATGTAGTGATCTCTGGAACATGCTGTAATGCCCCTTCTTCGCCAGAGATAGTAAGAAGGTCCTATTGTAACACATATAGGGTCAGGTCCTTTTTGATCTCACCAATGCTCAAGAAGTCATTATGAATTCTGCATCTTTGGCTCCACTTCAGTCAGTCCTCCATCAGGATATTCATCGTACATCACGTAATCCTTAGAACTCTCAGGGTATCTGATGAATACCTTTTTGCTGGCCTTAGGGCCCAACTTTTTCAACCTATGGAAGGTGCTATGAACGTTTCCTATTGAACCCCACGGGCGCAAATGATCTACATAAGGTCTCACGATATACCATAACTCATATGGAGTGGAGGACACCGATTTACTGGGTATGCAGTTAAGGATATAGGCAGCAATCAAAGCATCACTCCAGAAACTAATCAGGAGATTTGCCTGCGCCATCATTGACCTAACCATATCCAGTAAGGTCCTGTTTCGATACTCTGCAACCCCATTTTGCTGCGGCGTTTTAGGAGGAGTAAGCTGTTTGCGTATCCCTTTTTCCTCACAGAGCCTCTAAAAATGCTCTGATAGATATTCGTGGCCTTCATCAGTTCGAAGAGTCTTCAAAGTCCTTTCTTTCTAATTTTTTACCTTAACTAAAAAGTGTCTGAAATAATCCAGCACCTTATAGCAGTGGAAATTCAGGTACACATACTCGAATCGCGAATAATCATCGATGAATATGAGAAAATAAGATGCGCCATGACAAGCTCTGACACTCATGGGTCCATAAATGTTCGAGTGTACTAGCTTTAATGACCGAAAGGCCTTAGAAGCCTTATCAAAAGGCTTCTTCGATACTTTTTTTGCTAAACAAGACACATAAGGAGGCTTATTTTGCTAAGAGAGCCTGATAGCCTTTCTTTAGCCATCCATGCCATCCTATTTTGGCCCACATGACCAAGTCTAGCATGCCATATTGAAGAATCATCACATGCAGGAAGAGAAGCACAAGCAAATAAGGAGTAAGGGTGACATATCAACATTAAGTCTAAAAAACCCTTGTGATAAGAATCTACAAAAGAACAACACACCATCCATATATACAGACATTTGATCTTTAGAAAAGCAGAAGGTCCAAGGGCCAATAAGGCAAGAATAGAACACAGATTACATCGGATTGTTGGAATGCACAAAACATTATGTAGAAGCAATACATGTCCACCACACAACCTAATGCGATATGCTTCTACTCCCAACACATGCTTACGCTGATCGTTCTCAAGAAAAACATACTAGGTATCTGTTGAAATCTGATAAAAATCCATAAAACTAGCTCGATCTCGCACTATATATTTGTTTACTTCCATGTCTACAATCAAGTGTATTAGCAACTAATGCAGATGAACAAACATTGAGAGAGCTTATTGTGGAGTATACCTTCTTCGGTCCTATGCATGAGCAAAGTGGCCTTTCATTCCACGATTATAGCACTTAAGCTTTGCCACATTCTTCTTGCCCTTTGGTTGGCTTTTCTTGGGTTTTACTGCTTTCTTGTCCTTGGAACTCTGTGCACCCTTGTCACTAGCTTTACCCCTCTTTCTACCTTTGGGCCTCGAAGACCCAGAGTGAGACACATAGGCTAAGGAGTGAGAAGTCTCAACATGTTCTGCTTCCAATTCAAGATATCGAGATATGTCCTCAAAAGTCTTGATATGCTCACTATGAGCCATCAAAAGCTTCATCTGACTCCACTGAGGGTCAGGCAGTGAACGAATCACTACGAAGTCCTTCTGCTCGTCAGTGAGGTCAACCCCAGCATGCTTTATATCCATAATCATGCTTCTCACCGTACAAAGGTGTTCAAACATCGAATGATTAGGATCCTTGGTATACTAAATAAATTTGAGGTTCAAGGCATGCAGCCTTGTCGCTCAGGTCTGTCCATATCGTATCTTGAGCTGGTTCCACATGTCCTGGGTGGTTGAAAATCCCTTAAAATCTCTAATTAGATCATTGTGCATGTAGCTCAGCATAGTAAAGTGCGCACAACAATCCCTCTTCACCCATCTTTCATAGACTTTCTAGTTCTGACGGTGTTGTGCAGAGGTACCAGGCTCTAGCAATGTCATATTGGATATCAGGGTTTCCAAGACTTCTAACTCATTAAGTAGATATTAGATCTTCCTATGCCACACATTATAATTCTGCCCATCTAGCTTCTCACCTCTATTGAGGTTAGTCACTACTGCTCGGGTGGCCATCACTGTATTCAGTCAAGCAAATTTTGGACAACAAGCATATAATCAATGTATATTAGTATAGAAAAAATAATCAGATTTCAAATGTTTCTACTTATAAATGAGATCAAAAATTTCGCTAAGCTTATAATTATCACTCATTTAATAAGATGGAACATAAAATCCAATATTTTTCCATAGAACGCATATATGTTGCTCATAAAACCAATATAATTTTGGAACAAATCCACATAAGTAATATATACTATATCGAATTCATATGCCACAACAAGCATATATCTTATGTCAACCAAAGACATAGAATTCAACATACACTATTTATGCACAAAGCATAAATAAATCTACTCGCGGAAAATATATAGTGAATGACATAAATACCCTTCATGCATTAAGCATAAATAATTATGTTAGCAAAAATGACATACAAAAATATGCATAAATTATATTTATATATTAAGCATAAATAATTATGCAAATAAAAAAATATTCACAAAAAAATATAGATAGTATGGCAGCAATAATATCCATGCACGAAGCATAAACAACTATGCCATATCAATAATTTTTTTATGATTTTCTATGAATTTTCTTGATATTTCATAATTTTTTTTGTAATTTTTTTCTGATTTTTTTGTAATTTTCTGCATTTTTTCCTGATTTTTTAGATTTTCTTGTAATTTTAAAAACCCAAAAAATTTAAAAATAAAATAAAAGCCATGTGGCATATGATGTCAAATTGGGGCTCGATACGTAGTCAACCATCAGCTGCCATGTCAGCATGGTTGCTACATCAACGTGCCACGACGCATGGACTACGTAAGTTAACACGTTAGTGGGACCCACTATGATGTCAGCGAACTTGTCTGTAGACTCGTGGGTTGCTACAGAAGCATCTACGTCAGTTGGGACCCGCGCCATGCAATGGCGGCACGGGGGGCCATCCTGGCCCTTCGGTGGCGAGAGGTGCTCTGAAGGCAAGCAAGGCGGTGCTGATCGCCGGAGAGGGTCCGATGACTGTTTCACGGACGTGCCGATGTTTGCTGCCCACGCGGCGATGGCTAGGACATCCCTGGCCCTTTAACGACAGGTGAAAAAGGTGGAAATGGCCTCTGGCAATCGATGGAGGCAACGTCGGTCGCTGTTTGGGGTCCGATGCCCCTTTTGAATATTTTTTTTCTTTTTTTTTCTTACGCTACGGCTACCATGGCCGCAACGACGAATAGGTAGCGGCAGCCAGTTGTTGCAGCATATTCCTCTGCTCTCCCTCGCCGAGCATTGATCCAAGGGCGGTGATGGCTGGCGAGGTGGCTCTGATACCACTTTGTTGAGCCAAAAATCAGGAGGATGTACCTCATCGTTCGATCGGCGATCAAAGTGGCAGATCGTCGGTCGATGGAGGCTACCAGAGTCTTCAGGTGTCCACACCCTTGGGCTGCGGTGCTGAAGAGGGAAAGAGACAGGCTTGCTGGAGTAAAGGGAGAAGAAGAGAGGTGTGCATGCCTTCACTCTCTCTGTCTTTTTTCACTGGACCCGGCGCTAGGTCAGCCACCAACAATTTAATAAGATTCTAAAAATTAAGACAACGCTTGATGAATGAAGAAAGCACATTATAATATTGAATTATAAAAATAAAGGTAATATTCAAAATTTTTTAACTATCATGATATTGAACTCACGAGCTTGAAACTTTAGATGAAGGTGGTTGAGTATAAACTGAGATGGGACTTAAATATATCAGAAAACTAATTTGGTTTTATGCTAAAATTATCAATTATAAAAGTTATTTATCTTCTTTAGAGGTTAATAAAAAACTAAGACAAGCTATTCATATAATTTTTATTGACTTAAAGAAAACATATTATAGATTACATAGATATGTCTTGTATTGCGCTGGAAAAGAAAGAAAAAAAGTTTATGTTAGATATATTACTATGATTAAAGACGTAAGATGGAGCAGTGAAAGAATATTGGTAGTAATACTGGTAAGTTTCTAATAAATAAAAAGTTTATACTAAGGATTTCTTTAGAGTCTACTTTTTATGTTGGTTATGAACGAGCTTATCGAGTATATTTAGGATGATATTTCTTAATATATACTATTTGAGGGTGATACAGTTTTAATAGATAAAATTAAGATTGAGGTTACTCATAAGTTGGAATTATATGGGAGTGTACTCATAAGACTTATTAGATGGAATACATGAAATGATAAAGATTAAGGTGGAAGTATAAATTAAGAACCATGAAATTTTTAAGAGACCATTTTAGATATTTAGGAAAGATTATTCATAACAAAAGGAAGACTAAAGAGAATTTTATCCATAAGATTAAATAGGTTCGATGAAACAGGAAAGGACAACTAGGATATTATATGACCATGAGATATTTGCCAAGTTAAAAGAGAAATTTATAAGATAATCATGCTTGATGGTTTAGAATGTTGGGTTATATGAAAACATTATGCGCATAAGATGGATATAGTTGGAATAAGAATGTTGAGATTGATATGCGGTAATATAAGAAAATACAGAATAAAAAGTAAACTCATTCGTAAAAAAAGGTGGAGGCAATACTAATTGTGGACAAATTGTGGGGATGACTTAATTTGGAACATGCATAGAATAGATTGAGAGATCAATCTGTGTGGAGTGATTTGAAATGTATAGGAGCCAAAAGAGGTCAAGCTAGATTGAAAATCTCTTGGAATGAAGTAGTAATGAAGTTCTCAATATTTTAATATCTTTTGGAAAATATTGTCATGAACTGAATGGAATGGAGGAAATGGATCCATTTCCACCTTATTTAGGATTAAGGCTTAGTTGAGTTGAGTTTTCCTATATTTTTTAAATTCCAAATTTTATTAGGACATGATTTACTAATCTTATTAAATCTTCTTGAGCTGATATGTTCAACCTTTACTGCCATGTGTTGACCCATTTATAGTGATACTAGTTGCTAACTTATGTGTAGTACTATGTTACTAGTTTTACTACTGTGAATACTTTTTTTATTTGGTCTATATATCATCATATCCATGTTGCAAATATTTAACTTTATTTACTGGTCTTGGTGTTTATTCTCTAGGTGAGGTTGAAGAAGAAGAACAGGAAAGGGAACATTCCACACTACAAGACAAACTGGATAAAGAGCTCCAGGAATTGGATAAGCGGCTAGAGCAAAAAGAAGTAAATGAAATTTAAGATTCTTTTCTGACTGTCGACTGTTTGATTGTCTTTTCTTATATCAATCATCTTCTGTGGATGTATTCCATTAGGCAGTATGAATGAAACATCTTGTTTCAGTATTTAGAGATATTATATGAGAAATTTGATTATATATGTATTTCATAGATCAAGGAACTGAAACCACGTTGCCTTCCTATGAAACTTATCTAAAAACAACAATAGAGATACAATTTACTCTGCAACATTGCGGACAATCTATATTTGCAAACATCAACTTGTTTTAGTATTTAGAGATACAGAATGAGAAATTTGATTACATATTTATTTTTTAAATCAAAGAGCTGAAACCGCATTTTCTTCCTATGAAACTTATTTAAAAACAACAATAGACCTGCAATCTATTCTGCAACAGTGTGTATAATCTATATTTGCAAGCATGTTGATGTTCAACAGGTTTATAAGCATATTCTGGAGGCTTGGCCATTTCTACTACATACACATATTTGATGCCTAATTTTTATCACAATTTTCTTACACTAAAAATTTTATGAAATTGCTTTGGCTGAAGAGTTCTAGGGTATATATTTCCCTGTGTATATTTGTAATATTGCCCACATAATTTGATGTAACTTCTTTTTGCTTTGTCTCTCTTCATGGTTTAAGGCGGAAATGAAACAGTTTGCTAAGGCTGATACATCAGTTCTAAAACAGCATTATGAAAGGAAGTTGTTGGAGCTTGAGCAAGAAAAGAAATCATTGCAGGTAATATTAACTTTGTAAATCTTTCAATGTTGAAAGGTTTTGAGGCATGCATCTTTTCATAAAGTTCTTTGAACTTGCAGAAAGAAATTGAGGTACTTCGTTTTAATCTTGCAAACATATCGTCTACTTCTGATGAGAGTGCTCAAAAATTGAAGGAAGATTATCTTCAAAAATTGAACTTGCTTGAAGCTCAGGTATGTAAATGTGAAATTATTTTATTTAATGATTGTTGTGCAGTATGCTAAATTTTGAGTTCCCATTGTAGGTTTCTGAGTTGAAAAAAAAGCAAGAGGGTCAAGCTCAATTGTTAAGACAAAAACAGAAGGGCGATGAAGCAGCTAAATGCTTGCAAGATGAAATCCAAAGGATAAAAACCCAGAAGGTTTCTGTCTTATAAATAAAAGCATTTCTGATTTGTTATAAGCCGATTTTGATTTCTGACTTTGGTTGTATAATTAGGTTCAATTGCAACAAAAGATCAAGCAAGAATCAGAACAGTTTAGGTCATGGAAGGCTTCACGAGAAAAGGAAGTTTTGCAGGTACCTTTTGTGTCCTTTTCTTCCAAATGATTTTGTGATTCAAATGCTAATTCTTTCAAGATCTGCTATTTGCTTTTTAGGTAGAAGAACTGACATTGAAGATGTTATAATCAGTATTTTTTTCCTATAATATTATAGGCTAAACTCAAAATCTAGAATACTTTACTTGGTCTGTTGTGCGTAAATATGTAAGGATTGTATGGCATATTATAAGTTTTGAAGAAATACTTTATTTTTATTTTTATATTTAACTTAGTAGCTAGAATCTTCTACTTAGGATAACATGCTTGCTTTGTAATCTTCATGAAATGTTGAATGGATATCTGCTTTTTAAGAACTTCTTTACTAGAAGAGTTCTAAAATATTTACTTCTCTGGAACCTCCTCTGCATCCACTTCCACACCTGCTCCAATTCCAGCAACTAAGGCCTCTAATAGAGGAAAAATCATACCTGGAATTATACATGCAGACATCATTTAACAATTCCGTGTGCCTTGTCCTAAAACTAGGATATAGAAAATGGTATAGTTAAAAGGCACAATTGGACAAAGGCAAGGAGTGGCAAGATATACTTTAAGTTTTTAAACTTTGTGTAACCTTTTCTTCTTTGATATTTGTTCAAGAATAACTTCAAGGAATTTTAATTCAACACATGCACTTATGTTTGTACATATGCATGTCTCATGTGTATGTACTTACATAATTAATTCTATTTTTCATTTTCAGAGTGCTTTTGTACTGTTCACATAATTATCAATGTATTTGGACATAAAGCCTGTCATCCTTCCATTTGCTAGTTGTATTATTAAGTTGAAATGCTCTTGCAAGCCCATTTTTTTATTGTTTAAGATCATATGGTAAATCCCATATTGGTGGTCTTGTGACTTATTATCCTTGATCATCTCCTTAATTATTGATAATCAATTACTTCTTCATGTTCATAATGACTGGGTACTAATGAAATCAATTTATTCCTTTAAATAGCTAAAGAAGGAAGGGCGAAGGAACGAGTATGAGTTGCATAAGCTGTTGGCCTTGAATCAGAGGCAAAAGATGGTAGACTTATTATGTTTACACATTTTACCAGACAGTTTTATCATGTAATTTGCATTAATTTTTTCTGTTGTGCCTTGAAGGTCATGCAGCGAAAGACTGAAGAAGCTGCTTTGGCCACCAAAAGACTGAAGGAGCTGCTGGATGCGAAGAAGGCTTCTTCTCGTGATGCATCAGGTAATGGGAGATGGATAAGCAATCATTTGGTGTAATTAATATTTTTTTTGGTCTCTCTTGTTCACTATTCTTATTGGTGTCTACTTGACTTTCTTGATTCTCACTCTTGTGCATTGTTCTGATGCATTTGCTTAATTTTTCATGCAGCTCCTGGTAATGGAAATGGCCCAGGAATTCAGGTACCTAAAACCAATTCTTTGACCCTTATTTTGTCCTGTGCAAATGGGACATCTAGGACTGACTCATCCTACTGACTTGTGCATTTTGTGCTGTTCTGAACCTCATCAGTCCTAATATATTGTGTTCTGAAAGGCATTGATGCAGGCCATTGAGCATGAACTTGAAGTTACTGTAAGGGTCCATGAAGTACGTTCAGAATATGAGCTACAAATGCAAGAGTAAGCCCTACTTTTTCAAATGTAGTTTTCCCCCTCTTCTGGTACTCATCTAGATTTTGAAAGTTCATATAAATTTAAAAGAAGACAACTGTAGAACTTAGTATACTCAGATAAGAATAAGGCTGATCTTCAAGAATAAACCAATAAGGGTGCTTAAGATTGCTTATATATTCTTGGCACCAAGGACTATTGCTTATATATTCTTGGCACCAAGGACTCCACATTACCATATTGAGGGAATAAATGGGTTCAGAGATATAAATAAACAGCAAGACCACCTATGATAGTTTTCGTATGCTTGGCAGTCTAAGCCTATTTAATTAAGATAGTTGTATGTGGCAAGCAGACATCAACTAAACAAGCAAGAGGACAAAGAACTATAACACATATGGTTTCAAGAGCTGACTTGACTCCCATATGAATGGCGATAGTATGATATCAAAATCAATAACCATAAGTCCAAGATTTATGGCAAAGCAGTCTGTTTGGTATATTTTCATTACCATTTATTTAACTCCCACTCTCTATCATGAACTATTATCATGATCACACACACATATGTGAGTTGGACTTAGCTACACTTGTGTAGCCAAGCCTCAAATCCGATCATCCTTTCCATCCTTGGATTCATATGGATTTCGAAGCCACTCCACCTTTTCCACCTTTGGGATTTGTGGTTTATGTAGAGATCCAAAGGTGGAAAAGGTGATCAAATCCTGGCTTGGCTACACGTGACTATAGCCAAGTCCAGCTATCTCTTTCTCTCTATATATATTTTTTCTACCATTGCTTTAAAATTTGTATCACAATTCATGCAATGCAATTAACCTGATTACTTTCTCTTTCTAATTGGCTCTATGTTTGTTCCTTGATTCTACCATATGTAGTGCTCATTTTGTGCTATCACTTCTTTGTGATGCTAAATTTACAGTTATGCAACAATGCAAGTACCCTCGTTACTAGAATTGAGGCAATGAAATGATTTTTTGTTACCGTGGACACACCTCTCTATTTCATTTGTGTATATGTCAGATTTGCATTCCTTTATCCCTCCATTATCCATATCATAAATTGTTGACCTGAAAATGGATACTCTCATTTTTTTCTTGATTGTCTATATTTGAATCTAATCATATTTAGTTGATAGGTTATTTCTGATTTTTTTATGCACAATGTATTAAGTCATTTCAGGTGTGGAGGTGTGATGTGCAAAATGCATATAAAAAACATTCACATTCCCAATTAAAGCATATTTTCTTTGCATTTTGTTCTTTTTTGCCTTTAATAAAGCTATTATTGCTCCATGTTAATGCATTTCTACAAAGGAGCGGTTAAATATACATTAAAAGAAAAAAGGGTAAAGTTAGATTTAAAATCATATGGGAGAAAGTAGTACTGATAGACTTCATAGCTTTACTTACAAAAATTATAACTCTAAATTGAGCAGAATAAAGAAAAAAGATTCATATAGCCAACTCCAATTAGTTAAGGATTAAAACTTGGTTGTTGTTTTTAAGATCCTCTTATAAAAAACTCTTGCATTTTAATGTGTTTATCTATGAAGTGGTGTAATCTGACTATGTCTTCGGCTATCTCTTCATGCGGGAAGGAACCTTTATAAAGTTATGAGATTCAAATAAACTTGCATCATTAGTGGACACACAATACTGCCTTCAATCCTGTTTCGATGTTTTGAATTGTTCAGATTAGGAGCAATTATACCATACTCTTGTATACTTGGATGTTTTGCAGAATCAACACCACATATAAGCTTCCAACAGTGTTTGCTAGTTCTGTGGAACATGACTATAAGACAATAATGATTGATGGGAAAGAATCTGTATACGAGCAAATATTAGCAGACCGTAATACGCAGTGAAATAATAAATAAAATGCGCAAACCGCACAATCACAGAAACACCAAGATTTACGTGGAAAATCCCTCCAAGATAAAGGAAAAAAACCACGGGCAAGACAGAGAAGAAGATCCATTATAGAATAATAATATCCAAGTCTCAAAGTCCCTTGCTAGGACTTGAGAAACAATCACAAGAGAATAATAGGGATATAAGGATTACGTCACCGAAAAATACGGTCTCCTGCGTTACCTCCTTATTTTCTTCCCTTTCTCATCTTCTTCTTCTTCTCTTATTTTTCTTCTGCAGCACCTTCACATGATTCCTGGAGTGGAAGTCCTCCCACGTAGTCAAGCACCAAGCAGCAGCCCTTCCTTCTCTTCCCCTAGCAATCCACGCTCCTAGAAAAAAGAGAAATACCCGCTACCTGCTCCACCTCTTTTTTCCAGACGGCTGCTCCTTGAAAAAGAGAAAACTAAAAGAGGAAGGCGGCTGCTCTCCCAAAAAACCAACTAAGGAACCATGGAAAAGAAGTCACGCCACGCTTTAAGCCCTAATGGGCTGAATAAGTGGGCCATGGGCCCAACAATGATGACTTAGATAAATGCTGGGGAAGTGGTAGGATTGACATAAGAATTTATATTAATGAAAAGTGAATTTGACAATATTTTAGTAGGGATCAGTTTTTATAAGAAGTTCTTGGCTAGTGAAATTTCCATATTCAACTTCTGAAGTTGGTCCTCTGTTACCATCAAGTGGAGGTGTGGCATAAACCAGAACTTGTGTGAAATTATATGGACAAAAGAATAATAAAAAAATGTGGCCAAACATGCTTGCCCATAGAATCTGATAATTTAAGTCTTTGTCTGAACAGGAGGGCTGCTATGGCTAAGGAGGTAGTGAGACTAAAGGAAGAATCTGAAATGTTCAAGCAGAAAATTATGAGGTCTGCATTTGGCACCAGTCTATCATTGCATTAGTAACTATTAATTCCGATGTGCTATGTTTCTGTCTGTGAATTTGATCTAATATAATGCTGCACTCTCAGTGATTGTCCTCAGACAATGTCTCCAGGTGCTAGAAATTCCAGGATTTCAGCACTTGAAAATATGCTGGCAACTTCCTCTAGCACCCTCATATCCATGGCCTCACAATTGTCAGAAGCTGAGGAGCGTGAACGTGTATTTGGTGGCAGAGGACGCTGGAATCAAGTCCGTTCACTAGCTGAAGCGAAAAATCTAATGAACTACCTATTTAACTTAGTGTCCTCCTCAAGGTACTACCTGAATTATCCTTCTTAATTATGTGTAATGGATGAGATTAAATTAGCTTGACTCTTTGTTTATTTTTATCTTTTGTTTCCTTATAATTTTGGCTCATTCATGCCACCTTTCTCAATTCAAAAATGTGGTCTCTTGGTGGCATTGACAGTGTGCCTAAATTTATATACAAAATGTTCATCTACCTTCAAGGGGCTATTTTGTAATTTTCTGTAACATTTTCTTCATGTTGAGGCATATATTTACTTCATAAGGTCCCTTCAGTTGAACTGTGTTTTCTTTGACTTATTGAATGAGAAAATTGGAGAGATGGAACTCTACATGCTGATTAATCATCTAGGTAAACAGGTTTTCTATGTACTAATGGAAACAAATACTTTAATATCTTTAAGGCAAGAAAGAACTATTACAATGTTTCTATGTCTAGCAAGTTTCTGTAATGTAACATATTCTTTTACTTCTTTATTCCTTTTAAGGTGCCAATTGCGGGATAAAGAGGTGAATTGTAGAGAGAAGGACTCAGTAATTATTGAACTGAAGGAAAAGGTGGTTAAACTTAATAGCCTGGTTAGACTTTGGGAAGCACAAATGGTGGAACTGCATAAGCAGAACCAGCAGGTTACCTTTCTCCTTCACTTAAATCTCTCTCTCCCCCCAGCACACCCCCCCCCCCCCCCCCTCAATTTCTTGGTGTTACTGCTAAAATTGCTAGTGCGGTCCATGAATATGGACACTTTTTTCTCTTCATAAATTCAATCCATATCTTATGACTGATAGGATCAGAACTGTAATCTCAAATTTCTTAGATTTATTTTGATCTCTACAATTCTATTTCATACTTGCTACAGGTGTCACACCTGTTGAACCAGAATTCAATGTTTTTCCTTTGACTGGATCAGTGACTTAATGAACCCTTTAAATTTAGAGTTCCTTACTGTCACATGACACAATTGAGCAAACCCCTGCATAAATCGAGATTCTATTTTCAGTTATGTGGTGCCATGAATGAACTGATGGTAATCAGATGAGAGATGACTGCTTTCACAGTCTAATTTCCAAATGGACTCTTTTGTTAACTCAAAGCTTTTGAAAGAATCAACTCCATTCAAGCTATAAATATAATCCTCTTGCATGACAATCACCATCCCATATTAATAACCACTAATCCTTAAATTGATCCTTGGGCTGGCTTTGCAAATGATCTCACATGATCTAGAAGCAAAATGAAATGCATGGTCCTTTGTAAATAATGTGAGACTGAATAAATAGAAGCATACAGTTAAATTTTTGAATATAATATAAGCCTTGCAAATAATGGGTCATTTGAACTCGGTTCCAAAGTTATAACTGTCATTGTATGGTGGAAGTGAAAGAGTTGTGCCCTAAAAGCCAATTACAATTTAATTATGATAGGGTTTCTTTTATTCTTCCAAATCATGTACATGATATTTTGCTTATAAATAAAAGACATTATGTTTCATCATTCGCTGCTTCTTATAATTATGATGAACACCATAGATTAGGGTAATGATTTTAGAGCTATGATGAGATCATGCTAGTAAGACCTAAAATCCTAAAACCCTAATCTAAAACATTCTCAGTCGATGGTACATTGAGTCGGGAATCAATGCTACCAGAAAGACTGACACATCTTATGTATGCTCGATGCAAAGGGTGATTGATCTCACAATCACTTGTGTGAGACACTAATACAAAGATGTAGGTACTCATTAGAGGAATGAGTTCACTGAATTGATCTACCAAGAGAACATCTTATGGATGCTTACTCATTTGTCAAAAGATGATTCTCTAAGTGAGAATTGTGCAAGTGATCCTCAAACATGAGATCACCATAGTATCTTGTGCATATAAATCAATATTTTGGTTTACACTTATTCACAACATTAAGTTGTGCACGAGGTATTCTGGATATGGTGAATTATGTAGTAGATCAATAAGGAATTAATCACTTTTAGTAAGAGAAGCCTACATCCTACTTGCTCTAATCTTATGATGATTCAGGAAGTCTTTGATCAAAGCAGAATGAAAAATTAGAAAGAGTTTCTAATCTTTCATTAATTGATTTATCATTAGAAGATTAAGAGAGACATGAATAAGTAATTGAGTTTGACATTGATCGATACTCATATACTTATTCGGGGTGCAGCATGATTGAAGGATTGAATCGCACGATAACTTACCATTGAAGGGTATGTTTGGTATATCCACCCAATTTTATATCTTTTGGATAGACATGATACGTTGCCAGACGTCAATCTTATCTTGTAGGTTTGATTGGATTAAAGAGTTTGATTTGATCAACAATTAGAAAGGGTTCTAATTGTCTAGTTCGGGATCGCATTGATTGGACCTATAAGGATTAAAAATGTACTAATCATGATAGATCAACTTGCACCCATACCTACTGCTGGCTAGATGTGGAACCCAATGGGTCACACACAAAGGAACTAATCAAGGGTCTAATTGGATTAGATCATGTTTGCATGATAAACATGCTAGCACGTGTTGCAAAACCTAACTCCTGATTCAACTTAGATTTGAATTTGATTCTTGTATTAGGTTAATCTAATATGATTAGATTATGACCTAATGTGGGTTGGCCAAGAGTTGAAACCCAATTGGCTTTATTTCGATCATTGGATGGCTTTTGGATAATGGATCTGGATCGTTGGTTAGTGGCTTGATTTGGACCATTGGATGGTGGTGTCTTAATCTGGACCATTGAATGATGTCTTAATCTATACCATTGGATGATGTCTTAATCTGAACCATTGGATGGTGTCTTATTTTGGACATTATCATGAAATAAGTGTGGAAGGTTGGCATGGTTAAGGCTTATCGGGTAAGTCTTTTGAGCGGATACATCTTTTCGTTCTCTCTGTAGCACGTCTCTGCGTAGCGCCTCATCATGATGAGGCGTCATCCTTAGGACATGCCTCGTGTAGATGGGATGCATTCGCAGAAATGCTTCCCTTGGTTTATGATACATAGAATCCATCCGAAGAGAATAAACTTTCATCTCTCCTTAATTTCTCTTTTAGGTCTTGTACTGGACCAAGACAAGAAGGTCTTCTTCAGAACAAGAGGTTGTTTTATCCTAAACCAAGACAAAGAGGTCTTCTTCAAGACAAAAGGTTGTCTTGTCCTAAACCAAGACAAGAAGGTCTTCGTCAGGATAAGAAGCTTTGAAGGATTTCTTACAAGAGAAAGAAAAATAGGAGGGAAAGAAAGCAAACCAATCAAATCCTTTACAAGGATTAAAGTATCAAGGATCAAAGTTTTAAAGGAGCCAGAGTCTTGAACCCAATTCCTGTGTGGATCAACGTTGGAGGGTGACACTTGGGCACCTTGTGAATATTCTAACATATTGAATTTAGCGTTACAGATATTCTTCTTATCCTATATTTACTATTTATTCATTGAGAAGATCTTAGCTATTTATTCTTTTTAATAATTGTTCCCATTAAGAAGATCTTGGCTATTAAGGGTTTCATGCAAATATATTTCATTGAGACATTTATAAAATCCATACACTTTCACTGCACTGTCAGGTGTGCATGGAAACCGCAACAGTGGTATTAGAGCCATCCTTAAATGGTTCAATCAAATGATCATGCATGTTGTAGGATCCAAAAATGCTATGTGATAGCAATAGTAGATATAATCAAGCATGTTCATATTCCATGATATGTTTGCTTCTTGCATAAGAAATGTAAAGTATATGGAATGTGCTAAGAAACCAGAAAGCCCTAACATAAAATTATATTAAGTCGTAGTGTTAAAAGTACTTTGAGCTGACCCATTTTAGAATAATTGACTGAGTTGGTGTCTAGGAAAGCACTCGAGATGGTTACTTAATTAGGACCTTACTCTTTGAGTGAGGGGAGCCTTCCACCTGTTTACCTGGCCAACTATTTGATTGTCTTTTATGGATAAGCTTAATGTTGATAAAACACTACTCTCGGCCTTCCTTCATGCCTAGACATTATTTTGTCAAGATCCATGCTAGTTTGTTATGTACCCACAAGGCTAGTTATGGGGACTGATATAATATTGTCTTGGTGCATAAAGATGCTTATAGCATATTTTAATATGTAGCTTTGTTGTATACCCACAAGGGCATCATTATTCAAATATGATTGTATGGAAATAAAGAGTCTGATTAAACTAAAGCATTATAGTTTGTTATGTATCCACAGGGCTATGAATGTTTTAGAGGACAAGATAAAGTTGAAAATTGCATGAGATGCAACTGGAAAGTGTTTCCTACCTTTGAACTCATAAAGGTTTATTGTGTACCCATAAGGCTTTTATGAGAATTAGGATCTCAACCCCACTAAGAAAAATTAGTATGTTTTTCATTTATCATAGGAGAGGGCTATGATAAGTTGATAAAATAGTGGGAGTAATAATTAGATAAAAGTCCTTGTCTAATTGTATACATATCATCATAATTGATCTACTTATGTTAGTTTTGTTCTTTGTTTATGTAGAATTAAATCTATATTAAATGGCTTCTTCACTATCATTGAGAGGCATTTTAGATGCCAACAAGTTGACCGATCCAAATTATATGGATCGGTTGAGGAATCTCAAGATTTATAAGAGTTTTTTTGCAAATGTGAAGCCTGATGCAAGAGTTGCATCAAAAAGTGTGTTCATGTTACATGCCAACTTGTCATTAAGTTCTTCAAATTCTAATTCTTGGGTATTGGATACCGGCTATGGTTCTCATATATGCAAGTCATTGTATGGACTACAAAAAAATTAGAAGTTTGAAGAAAGATGACTTCGAGCTGTTCGGCGCTGGAGGAGAATCCCTTCAGGCATAAGCTGTTGGAACCTATATCTTGGAGTTGCCATTCGGCAAGCTCCTGGAACTAGAAGACTGTTACTATATGCCAAAAATCATTAGAAATGTAATTTCTTTTCCTTTGTTGTTAAAAAAAGGTTTTGAAATTAATGGAAAGAGTAATGGTTGCTCTATTTCTTTTTTTAATGAATTCTATTGCAAAGGCATTATGGAAAATGGTCTTTTAGTTTCATGTCTTAATGACAATGTGTTTTATGTTGGTGAAAGTAACAAAAGAAAGAGAGAGGATGTTAATAATACCTTTCTTTTGCATTGCTGACTTGGTCATATTAGTGAGTCAAGATTACACAAGTTATACAAAGAAGAGTTCTTTGATCCTTATGATTTTGAATCATTAGAAACTTGTGAATCTTGTCTTATGGGTAAAATGACCAAATCTCCATTCTTAGGACATAGAGAAAGGGCAAATAAGTTGTTAGGACTTGTGCATACAGATGTGTGTGGTCCTATGACAACTCCAGCTAGAGGTGGATACTCTTACTTCATCACATTTATCGATGATCTATCAAGGTATGGACATGTGTATCTTTTGAAACATAAGTCCGAAGCTTTTGATAAATTTAAAGAGTATCAAAGTATGGCTGAAAAATAAACTGGGAAGTGTATTAAAATCCTTTGATTTGATCGAGGAGGAGAATATCTTTCTAGTGAGTTTTTAGACTATCTTAAAGAAAAGGGTATTCTCTCTGAATGGACACCTCCATATACACCACAATTAAATGGTATAGCAGAAAGGAGGAATCATACTCTATTAGATATGGTACGGTCTATGATGTGCTTTACGGATCTTTCTATTTCTTTTTGGAAATTTGCTTTAGAAACTGCTGCATATATTTTTAACAGGGTACCTTCTAAGTCTGTACCTAGCACTCCATATGAGATATGAAGAGAAAAGAAGCCAAATCTTAAGTATCTTATGATATGGGGCTGTCAAGCTTGTGTTAAAAGAAATTTTGGATATAAGGTAAGTGCTAGATCAGATAAATGTATATTTGTAGGTTATACTAAAAATAATATAGGATATATCTTTTATAATCCTACTGAACACAAGATTTTTGTTAGTAGGCATGTTGTTTTCATAAAGAAAGAGTTTTTCCTTGAAAAGGGCAAGGATAGAAGAAATGAACTTAAAGAAATTCATGACCTACAAATTGAGACAAACAATATTTCTCAACTAGATGTACCTATGAATGAGGTACAACTACAATACACATCTCCTCTCCGAAGGTTGGATAGGGTACGAAGAGTACCGAAGAGATATGGGTTTATCATAGAGAATGATGAAGCCCATATCATTGAGAACGATGATTCGCTGACCTATTTGGAAGCCGTCATGAGTAAGGACTCTAACAAATGGCTGAAGGCTATGAAATCCAAAATAGATTCTATGTATACCAACCAAATGTGGACTTTGGTTGATGCACCTGAGGGTATAACCCCTATAGATTGCAAATGGGTATATAAAAAGAAGATTGAAGCTGATGGCCAAGTAGATACATGCAAGGCCAGGCTAGTGGCAAAAGATTTTAAACAAAAACAAGGAATTGACTATGATGAAACTTTTTTGCCAGTAGCTATGCTCAAGTCTATTCGGATTATGCTTGCAATAGCTGCATATTATAATTATAAAATCTGGCAGATGGATGTCAAAATTGCATTCCTTAATGGCCATCTTGAGGAAGATGTTTATATGACTCAGCTAGAAGGATTTGTCTCAAGTGGGAGAACAAATCAAGTATGCAGGCTTAAGAAATCTATTTATGGATTAAAGCAAGCGTCGAGGAGTTGGAACATCCATTTTGATATGACAGTCAAATAGTTTAGCTTTATTAAAAATGTGGATGAGCCTTGCGTGTATAAGAAGACAAGTGGGAGTACTATTGTCTTCTTAGTATTGTATGTAGACAACATACCTCTTATTGGAAATAATATTCCAATATTGCAATCGGTCAAGACTTGGCTATCACAAAGGTTTTTCATGAAAGACTTGGGTGAAGCATCCTATATACTGGGTATAAAGATATATAGAGATAGATCTAAAAGGATGCTAGGCTTATCCCAGTCAAGGTACATAGATAAAGTGCTGAAAAGAATCAGCATGAATGAGAGTAAAAAGGTTACTTACCTATAGGTCATGGCATACATCTTTCTAAGAAGATGTTTCTTAAGACACCTGAAGAGAGGAATAGAATGAGTTCTATTCCATATGCATCGGCAGTAGAGTCGATAATGTATGCTATACTATGTACCAGGCCTGACGTTGCTTATGCTTTGGGCATAATAAGTAGGTTTCAAGCTGATTCAGGAGAGGATCATTGAAAAATAGTGAAAAGCATTCTTAAGTACTTGAGAAGGACAAAATATTTTTCTAAATATATGGAGGATCAGAATTGAAACTAGAAGGCTATTCAGATTCTAGTTTTCAGTTAGATTCAAGTGATAGCAAGTCCATTTCAAGATATGTCTTTACTCTGAATGGTGGAGCAGTGAGCTGAAAGAGTTCCAAGCAGCAAACTGTAGCTGACTTAGTTACTGAGGCAGAGTACATTGCTGTAAGTGAAGCAGCTAAGAAAGCTGTCTTGATGAAAAAGTTATCACAAAGTTTGGTGTAGTTCCTGAGATTGTTGAACCGGTACCAGTTTATTGTGATAACACTGGAGCTGTTGCACAAGCAAAGAAATCAAGGTCTCATTATAGATCCAAGCACATTTTAAGATGCTTCCACCTCGTTCGAAAGATTATCAAAAGGAAAGACATTAAGATTGAACAAGTAGATACAAAGAACAACCTTGTAGACCCATTCACTAAAGCTCTACCTCAGCAGCAGTTTGATCGCCACCTTGATTGTATGGGATTAAAGTATAAGAGTTATTGGCTTTGGTGCAAGTAGAAGAATGAAAGAGTTATGCCCTAAAGCCAATCGCAATTTAATTGTGATAGAGTTTCTTTTATTCTTTCAAATCATGTACATGATATTTTGCTTATAAATAAAAGGCATTATGTTTCATCATTCGCTCAGTGCACTCTGAAGCAACATGGCTCCATTAGAAACCAGTACACTGCTTTTCTCATCAACATGATTAAATGGAGAATGACTTCCACCACTCTCTGTTGCCTCTATATGGTATGCTTCTTCCACCTTATTCTTAAGGAGACCATCTTCTCTATTACTGCACTTTGAAGGTACGCACTTGCACCCATAAGAAATGATGCACGTACTATCAGCAGCTCGGCACTCATATTTCTTAGTTTTACAAAATGAGTCCCGTGAACAAAAGCAGCATTGATCCAACCCATTATTTTCAACTTTAGGTCTTCCCTCCTCACTAGATATTTCTGAGTTTGAATTTTCTAGACTATGAGAATCTTCCAAGTGCAACTTCATATTTTGAGCTACTTTAGAGCATTTTTTCACTTTAGAATTTTCTAGACCTGGTGATGAAGATTGGGTAGAATCTGGAAAAAAAAAAGTGAAAAAATGCTTTAAAGTAGCTCAAAATATGAAGTTGCACTTGGAAGATTCTCATAGTCTACAAAATTCAAACTTAGAAATATCTAGCGAGGAGGAAAGACCTAAAGTTGAAAATAACGGGTTGGATCAATGCTGCTCTTGTTCATGGGGCTTATTTTGTAAAACTAAGAAATGTGAGGGCGAGCTGCTGGTAGTGCGTGCACCATTTCTTGTGGGTGCGTACCTTCAAAGTACAGTGACAGAGAAGGTGGTCTCCTTAAGAATGAGGTGGAAGAAGCATACCATACAGAGGCAACAGAGAGTGGTGGAAGTCATTCTTCATTTAATCATGTTGATGAGAAAAGCAGTGTACTGGTTTCTAATGGAGCCATGCTGCTTCAGAGTGCATTGAGCGAATGATGAAACATAATGCCTTTTATTTATAAGCAAAGCTGAGGTAGAGTTTAATGAATGGGTTTGCTAGGTTGTTCTTTGTATCTACTCGTTCAATCTTAATGTCTTTCCTTTCGATAATCTCACGAACGAGGTGCATGGAAACCCCAACAGGAAGCCATAAGACATGTTGTGTAAGGAAATACATAGAACATGAAAAATAAGTTCAGGCTATCATTGCTTTATGCTACTTTGCAGTTGACTCTTGGCATGGGCTAATGATGCAATTAGAGGCAGAGTCTATGCTACTGATTTGGGTGAAGGCTGTCTTGACTCTCGAATTATAATTCTGCTTTTCTTTGTTACTAGAGTCACTTTTAGACACACCGAATACTTTGTTGTTAATCCCTCACTGGACATTCCTCACTAGAATCACTTTTGGTCATAACATATCAGTTGCTATTCCTCACTGTTCTTCTGCTGTGGCTTCTGCTAGTCTCTCTTGTTTGTTTGTTTTACTCATATGTTTGTGGTTTTACCTTTTATCTAGTTCAAAATTTTCGTTCACGCAACTTGCATCGTATGGTAAAAAGTTGCCTTGCTCCTTAGTTTCTTCTTCCATGGTCCTCTCATTGTGCAACATTCTAATATGTAGAGTAGAATTTCTTACTATATTGTTTTTATCATCACGTTCTTCAGGTATGTGCCAGTTTTCACCTATGTCATGCTACCTTAATTTTTATGTCTTTGCTTTTATCGACTTTTGTTTCTTGTTAGCATTGCCATGATTCTGTTTCATTACCATATCCTTTAATTCTTTGCCTTGTCTGATTGTATCTTTGTTTTAATTTAAATAGAATTCTTCATCAAAGAGAAATTCTAAGGAATCTCCTGGAAGTTTTGGGGCCAACATCACTGGCTCTGGAGGAGACGGGCATGCCTATGCTCTGCGCAAGGTATCTGGCTTATGCATGTTGCCTTTGATCATGTGCAAGTTTTGGGGTAGAATTATTTAAGCAGAGTTCATTTCTGCTTAGTTTTGTTATCTGTTTGCTACTATCAAATTAATTAGACATTCTTGTGATGTATATTTCTTGGTACTGGTGGTTTCAAGAATTTTATTTTTGATTAAAGGATTTCATAATTGATGTTATATTGTTTTTGGTGCTATAACGAGCATGTGAAGGAACAGGCTAAGGATCTTTTTATATGTACGGTTTAGATGATCTTGCTATCTAGATTTATTTGATGACCATGTGTCTGGAATTCCTGGTCATAGCATGAAATGTACTGCTGTATCAGGTTTATGTATTATCCCTTGTGATCATGCAGTTGCATTTGTATTGCTTTAAATATGTTAAAATCATGAATTTTCACTCACTTGTTTTCCAAACAATATTATTAATGTCTAATATGTATCCATTTGGTATAGGCTCCACGAACCTCCCAGTTTTTCAACCGAGCCAGCAGTACTCTGGATTTGTTGGATGACATGGACATATCTAATACTGGGTCGGATGAGTTTGAATCTGACCTGGATGATGAAGATTGGGTAGAATCTGGAAAAAAGAAAGTGAAAAAATGCTCTAAAGTAGCTCAAAATACGAAGTTGCACTTGGAAGATTCTCATAGTCTAGAAATTTCAAACTTAGAAATATCTAGTGAGGAGGGAAGACCTAAAGTTGAAAATAATGGGTTGGATCAATGCTGCTCTTGTTCACGGGGCTCATTTTGTAAAACTAAGAAATGTGAGTGCCGAGCTGCTGGTAATACGTGCACCATTTCCTGTGGGTGCGTACCTTCAAAGTGCAGTAACCGAGAAGGTGGTCTCCTTAAGAATGAGGTGGAACAAGCATACCATACAGAGGCAACAGAGAGTGATGAAAGTCATTCTTCATTTAATCATATTGATGAGAAAAGCAGTGTACTGGTTTCTAATGGAGCCATGCTGCTTCAGAGTGCTCTGAGCGAGAGGCTAGACAAAGAAATCAAGATGCACAGCGAAGAAAGCCGTTGTCTGATATTGGGAATACTATGGTATGTCTTATTTTGTTTTCAGTCCAGTATTTTATACTAATTTTATTTCTTGCATTGATAACATCAAAGCAGCAGCACTTTCTGATTGATTATCCTCAAGTATCTTCTATTATCATTCTGCAAATATAATACTGAGGCCTCTATAAAACTCCTGCTTGCTTAGTTTAAAGCAAAATTATTTTTGCATAACTATTGAACTAATACATTTCAGGTTACATTTATTTTTATGGGCTTTGATGTTGCTTTTCAGCGTACCAAGTTATTGCTTTTTGAACAACGTTATTATATATTATTTCAAATTGTTAAAAAATCCGCATGTACAATGGAAAATTTAATAATTTTATAAAGTTTTCTTTTGTTGCAAGTATCTATAAAGATATGTACCTGCCAGGTAATCTTCCTCTTGTATATCTGAACTGTTTCTGCAGTTGTAGATAATGAAAGCCCTACATGAAACCCTGCAATAAATTTTTACTGTGTAATAATCCTAGCACTTCATTAGCTTTTTAATGGGCATTTTAGCAAACATAGGTTGTCCGTTTTCAAAGTAAACATATTGGTTATGTGCAAAAATAGGACAGTGATCAGAGATACAATGCTAATCAACAAAATGCAGAAGCCTTGCTCCACAAGCCTATGGATTTTGTCAGAGATGATAATCGATTATGTTGCCATTTCTATTAGTCGTGAAAATATAAAATTCCTGGGATAAATTGATGCCTAAAACTTTGAAACTCTGGGTTGGGTCACTTTCAAGCATTGACAATAGAGCTTTCTTTTCTTTGGTGATGTGTACGGTATGAAAATCTCTACTCTTGATGTAATATTGGCTTAGTTGCAAAATTTGTGATTTGATTTGTTGTTTATTTTTTATTCTCAAATTGTGGACTGAATGCTTTATTGTTAGATGCAGACTTTTTAATAGTAAGAATGGGCCAAGTGGAGGCTTGCTCTTCTGATTTGCAGTATCATTCATTTTGTTTTTGTCCTAATAATTGCCAATTGCCCTTCTTATTTTGGTTCATATATTTATTTAGCTGTTTGTATTTTAAACGGTATGCTAACTAAATTGCTATTATTTAGGTCAATCAAAATGCCTCTAAGCAAAGCCGGAGGAAGAAATGGCGCAAGTCAACAATTCAGCTCATTCCATCCGAACCTATCCCGGAAAGCAGTGAAGGTCATAGGAGAAGGGATGATGTTCCCCTTAGATTACCACGAGCAATGGATTCTGGGCCCTCGGTTGACAATCCTCCCCTGACAGATCGGAATTCTGTAAAAGCTGATGGGTCTGTGAGCAGTAACAAGGATAGCAGGGGCATCATTCCTTCAAGATCGCCGGCTCGGTTTCGAAAGGCAGCGGAAGAGAAAGAGAACCATATGATCTAACTGTAGGTGCTGCTGCAAATGGATCTCTTATTCTCTTACTCTCTCAGTGGCTATGGATGATGCATCGGACAAATTCTACTTGAAGAATGCACGAGGGAGAATGCTAGGTTAGGTCATTTGAAGCCATGATGAGGATTATCTGGGGTGTGGTAACAGCTTTGCAAGTGTTCTCCAGTGACCAAAATATCTTTGATGGGAATATTAAAGGTCAGATCTCTTAATTGCAGTAGTCAGGTGATGGTAAAAATTTGAAGGGCATGAATGAAAGCGTTCATACGCTGTTTGACATGAAATTTTAGTTGCAAGCCGTTGCCATCTGAAACTTCTCCCAACCTCTATATAGCCCCAGTTCTAATCCACCGTGCAGTAAACAAGTGGGATCCAGTGCTTCATCGGTCACATGCTGTGTTTTTGGTCTCGCGTCCTGCACGATGGATTAGGACTGGGTTTATATAGAGGTTGGGAGAAGTTTCAGATGGCAACAGCTTGCAACTAAAATTTCATCTCAAGCGGCGTTTGAGGGCTTTTATTCATGCCCTTTATGTTTTCACCATCACCTGACTGCTGCAATTCAGAGATCAGTGTGATGCACGGATTGTTCAATTTTATTCGGCAACCCCAGTTCACCATAGAATAGATATTTCAACCAAAACTGACACTCCAGAGATAGACTGACCAAGTACTTTTGAATTGGTGGCTTGTGGTTAACTTAACTCAAAAGGCAGGAAAAAAAATTACCCATCATAATGCTGGCCTGATGTAACAATTAGGGATGGTAGGATTATGCTAAATAAAGTGCAGAAATTTTAACTTTGTTTTAAAAATTATCCTTTGGACAGAATGTTTTGAAATTTTGCAATGCAAAATTTCAAAATATCACAAATTTTCTATTTACATAGTTACTCTTAAAAACAAAATTTTGTCTAAATATTATAACGTTCTCTTTTTCTATAAATGCTATTTTATAATATTTATATAATTTTATATAATTTTACATAAATATTGTAATGTTTATGTAATAAATATTTAATATTTAATTATTAATACTCATTGATATTTATATTTATATTTTATTATAAACAATAAAATATTGAGTATTAATATTATTGTACATATTAATAATATTTATGAAATATTAATATATATTCAATACTATAAGTATTAAATACTTATATTTAATAATATTATTTAAAAATATTTATATAGTAATAATATAAATATTTATAAATAATAATATAAATATTTATAAATAAACTTACATTTTTTATAATTATTTTTTAAATAAAAACGAATTTACTTTATCAAAATATTTATAAAATATAATTAATCATAAAACTTCTTATTATAAAATAAAATTTAATTGTATAAATTATAAATTACATATCGATTTAATTATGTAAATATTTTAGTTTAATAACATTTCTAATAGCTGTATATTTAATAAATACGTTTTCAATAATAATATTATTTTTAATAAATTTTATTTTATTTTTTTAATTTTTACTTATTAATAAATGATATTTTGTTAAGGAATATTAATGATAAAATGTTAATATTTTATTTAAAATAAATAATTATGTAATAAATATTTTGTTAAGGAATCTAATAAATATATGGACAAATATAACAAGAAATTATAAATTATTTAAAATAATATTATATATAAAATAAAATAAGTATTAAAACAAATATTTATGAAAAATATTTTGGCATATAGTCAAAATTGAATATTTTGGCTATTTCTGAGTGGATTTTGAGAAGGGATTTGTGAATGACAACTTTAGAGGTGGAATTTGTAAATATCCACTCCAAAGGATTTGTGAATTTCATATGATTTTAGAAATTTTCTTTAGACACTAATTAAAAAAAATGATTTTATAATTATAAATGTTTTATTTCAATTATTTCATCCAAATGCACCCTCGAGAAATTCTTGCTCCAAATTACTAGTATCTTGTCAGTATATTAGCATTTGACCTTAATGGTTGCCTTTTTCACATCACATTAAAAAAATGATTTTTTGAAGTGATACTTTTGTAGAAAAAATATTTTTTTATTTTCTTGTTTTAGATTTTTTATTACTTTTAGCAAAAAAGATGTGATTACCCAACTTGACTCGGCACACTACTCCTTCTAAGCAAAATGCATGACCATTGAAATAAAATTAAATTTATCAAATATTATTTTTTTCAATTTATTATTTTTGCTCTCCTATTTTACGTCTTTCAATGTATTTCAAGTTGTGCTTGCGTTCAAAGGGACATATGTGTTGGCCCAGATGACAACCCAAGAGGGGGGGTGAATTGGGTTCTTTAAAAATTAGCCTTTTTAAAATAGTTTGCTTAAGAAGAATGAAGGCAATAGCAATGTAAATACAAAGTGCAGTGAATAAGACAAAGATAGAGATAGAGTCAATGAAAGCACGGCAAACACAAAGATTTTATAGTGGTTCGGTGTATCCAACACCTACGTCCACTCCCAAGATTCACTTGGGTCCACACTATAATCAACCTGATTACAGCCGAGTTGTTTTACAAGCTCACAACTCAAACTTGTTGTTTTCCGGGCGCACAACGAACCCAGCTGGTTTTCAAGGGCTCACCAGCACAAAAACCCAAACACAAGCTTAACCAAGCTTGAACCGAGGTAAGACTACCTCCACTAGTTCAATCCCCCAGATTGAACTAGATACAAACAAATGAAATAATGTTTTTCAATTACAAAGCTCCTTAATGAGCAGATAATCAAATATAAGAATAACAAGGTTTAGAAAAGCCTGATTTGTAGTTGGTTGGCTTTTGAGCTTTTCTTCTTTTCTTCTTTTCTTCTTCTCCTTGCTGGGTTGAATCAAGCCTCAGCTCCGATTCTTCACAGTTGAAGCAGTTGAGAAGGGTTGAAAAGCAAGAAACGAATCCTCTTTCTCCAAGTTGGGAAATCCACCAAAACTTTGATTTGAATGCCTTGGATTCCTCTTGAGCTTTTTGGAGTGGAGTGGATTTGAGCTAGAAGGTTTTCCTCTTGAGATTCAGGCTCTCTCTTTTTCGGATTTTTGAAATGGGATTTCTCTTTTTTCTCTTTTTTCCTTTTTCGTTCTTTCTTCGTTCTTTTTTGAATAATAGTCTTCCCTTTTTATAGATTTCTTTCAAGCCATTTTTGGAAGAAAACTATCCGTTGGAGTGTACCTTGTAGCAAAATATATCCGTTAGAAATAAGGTAAAATAGAAATATTACCGTTAGAGCTGATCTGGCAATTTGATTTTTCGTTCCAGGTGGGTTGGAGTCGACTCTAACTTTTCTGGAGTCGGCTCTAACTCGAAGCACTTTAAAACGTTATTTCCGGAGTCGTCTCTGACTTTTCTGGGGTCGACAAGAAACTTTTCTGGAGTCGACTCTAACTTACCCGGAGTCGACTCTAGGTCGGGGCCAGAAAAATCGACGTTCTGTTTCTTCTGTGAGAGTCGACTCTAACAGTCTCGGAGTCGACTCTAACTTCCGTGCCAGATCCGGAGTCGGCTCTGTGATTCTCGGAGTCGACTCTAATGTCTGCAATCTTACCTAGACATTAGATTCGATCCAGAACACGATGTAACTCCTGATTTTGATCATTCAATAGACTTATAATCTGAAACACTTAATCAAAATCATTAGAGCCTCCATTAGTTATACTCAAATAGTTTTGTTAATCATCAAAATCATCAATTGGGTCAACAATCTCCCCCTTTTTGATGATAACAAAAACTTTGAGTATATGCATTCAAAAATTCATTCGAACTAAAGATTATAGTCATTTTAAAACTTAAAACATTTTTAATGAAGGATTTGATGCCAATATTCAAAGTAAACTTTTAAAATTGTGCATGAGTTCAATATAATCCATCAATTATGAACATTTAATCTAAATGTGCAGAAAATTGCAATTGAGCTTGTTGTTAAGCTCCCCCTGCATTGAATAGCTCCCCCTATTATAAGCATCGAATTTTAACTGATTAAAATTTCAAGTCATTTTGCATAAACAATTATTTCTCCCTTTCTTTCTTTCTTTATGCATATTCAACCATCTTCATTAAAAATTTCAAGTCTTTCTTTCTTTGCATATTATTTCAATCTTTCTTTCTTTGCATATTCAACCATCTCTCCCCCTTTTTTGTTATCAGCAATAAGGAGAGTATTAGATAAAGAAAGTTAATAAGACATAGGGATTCAAGCAGTCAATATTTGAAAATGTGAAATTGCATTTCATAAGTAAGAACATTACATTAGTTGATTCATGTACATTCCAAAATGAAATACATTAGATACTCAAAAATTCCTAAATACAAACTATCAAAATCAAAATCAAGGTCAGATATGTTTGAATACAATTTTCTTCAATGACCTATGATTTCCATTACATCATCTTTTTGGATTTCTTAAATTTTCAAGGCAAGCTTCAATTGTGAGACTGCAAGGTCAATGTCCTTCTTCAGTTGACCAGTTGCATGAACATAAGATCCCGACCCATCAGCAATGCCTTCCATCCTTTCAAAGATTTTGTGAAGTTCAGCACCAAAGGATTCAACAGAATTGCTTAGGTAAAGGAGATCATGTCCAGTCTCGAATTAAGTTCTTCTTTCAACTGATTAAAGTCTTCTTTTAATTGATTAATTTCATGAGATCTCTGACTATCATACTCAGCAAGCAAAGCTCTCAACTGACCAATCTGTTCATCAGAGAATCTCCCAGAAGCAGCTATAGACTGATGTGGAGGTGAGGGAACAGTACTAGGTCCGGCCTCTGAAGGTCCAGCTGAAGATGGTCCCGCAATAGATGGATCAGGGACTGATGGTCCCACAGTGGATGGTCCAGGGATGTCTTCTACTCTGGTCTCTTCTGCTCTATCTCTTTCTGCTCTTTCCTCTCTTCCTCCTTTCATCCATACACCATTCAACTTCTTGAAGCCCATCCGATGAATAGTAGAGATACTATAATAGTCAGTGTGTCTCAATTTTCTTAGGGGTTCATTCTCCATAATAAGCACACCTTGGCTTCTAAAGATTAATGTCAAAATCATACCATATGGCAGTGTAGATCTTTTCTTTGTAGCCGCCTCTGCCATATATCCAATCATCATGCCAGCTAAGTTGACTGGCCTTCCAGTAATTATGCAATCCATCAAAAGAACGTCTCGCTCCGAGACATACTCAAATCTACCAATTTTTGGAAACAAAATTCTTCCACAAATGTTATGTAGTAACCTGAGTTCCAGATTTAATTGATTTGCAAGGATTTCCTCAAACTCGGTTACATCTCTCCCTAACATTCTTGTCAATGCTCCACTTCTATCATCATGTTGATATTCCATTATACCGATTGTGGGCATTTCCAATAAATTTCCAAGTATTCAGTGGTTATTGTAACTCTTGTTCCTCTTACTATACTGATTAAACCACCTTCTCCTCTACTTAAACCATTGTAAAACTCTCTCACTAAGGCTGGATATGTGGGGATATCTAATGACAGATCTTTTCCCACCCCATTTCTTTCAAACATCTTCCTATAGTGAAGCCTTCCGACTCAAAGAAATCAAAATTCACCTTTCTTCCAGTTGTAATGGTCTTACCGGCTAAATGATCAACTTTGGGTGAAGAGGGTGAAGGAGGGGAATCTTCTTGAGTGGCCGAAGAGGAGGATGGCGAGGGTTGCCTCCGAATAGTGCGTCGCCTTGTGGGAACGGACGCTCCACCGACGAAACCGCGCCTCTTAGGTGCCATTGAGAAGATTGGAAAGTTTAATCAAAGGCTTTGAGAAGATTGGGGAAGTTGGAAAGGCTTTGGAGCTTTTTGGAGAGGTTTTGGGAGACGGATGGAATGATTTGGGGTCGACTCCGCCTTTTTATTTTTGACCTAGCTCGACTTAGAGTCGACTCCCGAAAACTGGGTGTCGGCTCCGAACCAGAAAATCTGTCAGCGCTCGAATTAGAGTCGGCTCTACAAAAGCCAGAGTCGGCTCTAATTGCTTAGACAGAACATCAAAAACAAGGTGTCGACTCCACAAACTGTCAGAGTCGACTCTAACAGTTTCAGAGATAAAAAATCAAGTTTCAAGGATCTGAAACTATTCAAATTAATCATCAAATTCTAGATAAATGTTCCTTAGCAATTGGGGAAACAATGAATCAAGATCTAGATAGATTTCCTTATTGAATATCGAGATTTTTCAAGAAATTGATGAAATCTAGATAGATGTCCTTAAGAGTTTCAGAAAACTATTCCAAAGGATCACAAACTCCTAATTCTCCTCTAAGATAACAAAATCTCTCTTCACTTAAGGGTTTTGTTAATATATCTGCCAGTTGTTCTTCAGTATTCACATAATCAAGACAAATTTCATTATTGGCTACATGTTCTCTTATAAAGTGATATCTTATTTCAATATGCTTTGTTCTTGAATGTTGAATTGGATTTTTAGTTAGATTTATTGCACTTGTATTATCACATCTTATAGGTGTCTTATCAAGTGTGATACCATAGTCTTCAAGTTGTCTCTTAATCCATAGGATTTGAGCACAGCAACTTCCAGCTGCAACATATTCTGCTTCAGCAGTAGATAATGCAACCGAATTTTGCTTTTTGCTAAACCATGAGATTAAGTTACTTCCTAAAAATTGGCATGCACCACTTGTGCTTTTTCTATCTAACTTACATCCAGCATAATCAGAATCAGAATAAGCAATCAGATTTAATGTTGAGTCTCTAGAATACCATAAACCTACATTTTTTGTTCCACTTAAGTATCTTAGTATTCTTTTAACAGCAATTAAATGTGATTCTTTAGGTTCAGACTGAAATCTAGCACATAAGCAAACAGCAAACATTATGTCTGGTCTACTTGCAGTTAAGTAAAGTAGGGATCCGATTATACCTCGATAATATTTTTGATCAACCTTCTTACCTTCTTCATCTTTGTCCAGCTTGCATGAAGGACTCATTGGTGTTCCGAGGGGTTTATTGATTCCATACCAAACTTCTTTAGAATTTCTCTTGTGTACTTTGTTTGGTTGATAAAGATTCCCTCTTTGCTTTGTTTGATTTGGAGTCCAAGGAAGAAATTGAGTTCTCCCATCATGCTCATTTCAAATTCTCCCTGCATTAACTTAGCAAACTCTTGACATAGAAGATTGTTAGTAGCACCAAATACAATGTCATCAACATAAATTTGAACTACAAGTAAATCTTTATCTTTTCTTTTCAAAAACAATGTTTTATCAACATTTCCTCTTGTAAAATCATTTTCAATCAAAAATTTACTTAGTCTATCATACCAAGCTCTAGGTGCTTGTTTCAAACCATATAATGCCTTGTGCAATTTAAAAACGTGATTTGAAAATTCATGATCTTCAAAACCTGGTGGTTGTTCTACATATACTTCTTCATTTATTAATCCATTTAAAAATGCACTTTTGACATCCATTTGAAATAAATTAATGTTCATGTGACATGCAAATGCTAGTAATAGCCTAATGGCTTCTAATCTAGCTACAGGTGCAAAGGTTTCATCAAAATCAATACCTTCTTCTTGATTATATCCTTTTGCAACTAATCTAGCTTTGTTTCTAATTACTATGCCATTTTCATCTAGTTTATTTCTAAAAACCCATTTTGATCCTATAACAGAATGATCTTTAGGTCTTTCACTAATGTCCATACATTATTTCTAGTGAATTGGTTTAATTCTTCTTGCATAGCTAGCATCCAATTATTATCTTTTTCAGCTTCTTCAATGGTTTTAGGTTCAATTTGAGAAACAAATGCAAGGTGATTACTAATATTTCTCATAGATGATCTAGTTCTTATTCCTTGAGATGGATCACCTATAATCAATTCCTTGGGATGACTATAAGCGTATCTCCAATCTCTTGGTAGATCTATATCATTATGATTAGTATTAATATCATCAGCATTAGGCGAATCATTATCTTTAACTTCTTGTTCATGATCTGAAGATACATCAATATTAAGTTTTTCAAGATTGTTTTCGAGAATGTTTGTATCTTCCTCATCATCAATCCTTTTGGAACTTGATGTTAAAGATTCATCAAAAATTACATGAATAGATTCTTCAACAATTAGGCTTCCTTTATTGAACACTCTATATGCTTTACTAGTTGTTGAATAACCTAAGAATATTCCTTCATCAGATTTTGCATCAAATTTACCTAAGTTGCTTTTACCATTATTATGAATAAAACATTTACAACCAAATGCATGAAAATATTTAATGTTGGGTTTTCTATCATGCCATAATTCGTAAGGTGTTTTCTTTAAAATAGGTCTTATTAAGGCTCTATTTAGGATGTAACATGCTGTGTTAATAGCTTCCGCCCAAAAGTATTTCGGGAGTTTACTTTCACATAGCATGGTACGGGCCATGTCTTCTAGAGTCCTATTTTTCCTTTCAACTACTCCATTTTGTTGTGGGGTCCTAGGTGCAGAAAAATTATGATTAATACCATTTTCATTGCAAAAACTTTCAAATAAGTGATTTTCAAATTCAGTTCCATGATCACTTCTTAGAGACACTATGGTAGTGTTTTTCTCATTTGTTACTTTCTTGAAGAATTTCATGAATATCGAGAAAGTCTCATCTTTGTGAGCTAAAAACATTACCCAAGTGAATCTAGAGTAATCATCTACTATCACAAGACCATATTTCTTTCCTCCTAGACTTGTGGTTCTAGTTGGTCCAAAAAGGTCCATGTGAAGTAGCTCTAATGGCCTAGAAGTTGAAACAATATTTTTAGATTTAAAAGAACTTCTTGTTTGTTTTCCAAACTGACATGCATCACATATTTTGTTATTTTCAAAATCTAATTTAGGTAGACCTTTTACTAAATCCATTCTAATTAGTTTTGAAATCAGGTGTGTGCTTGCGTGACCTAATCTTCGATGCCACAACCAACCAATCTCATTCATATTAGCATTATTAGCAACTAAGCAATGATTATTAGTAGACAATTGTCTAATCAATCAGTATACATTGCCATTTCTATTTCCAATAAAAACAATGCTATTATCAATGGGATTAGCTACAGTGCATAAAGAAGATTCAAAAGATACTTTAAAACCTTTGTCACATAATTGACTTATATTAATTATGCTTTAAACCATCAACATAAAGTACATTTTCAATATATGTGGAGGGAGTTATTTGAATGTTACCAAACCCCAAGATTTGGCCTTTGCCATTGTCGCCAAATGTAACAACTCCTCCTCTTTTCTTCAAGGGTGATGAATTCTTCTTTGTCACCCGTCATATGTCTTGAGCAGCCACTATCAAGATACCACTTTCTCTTTGATCTCTTGGCCACAAGACATTCCTGCAAAAATCAGACTTTATGTTTAGGTACCCAAGCTTTCTTGGGTCCTTCATGGTTAGTAGCACAAATATTGTTCCTTTCGGAACCCATATTTTCTTCCTTTAACATTTAAGTTTTTATTAGGTTTCAGAATTTTACATTCATAAGATTTATGTCCTTTTGATTACATTTAAAGCATGTAAAATTACTTTGGCCAGCACGCACAAAAATATTTTTCAGTGATTTTTGTTTTCTTAAAGTGTTATACCCTAATCCGGCTTTGTCAAAAACTGCTTTTTGACTATTTAATAACATGTCTAATTTAGTTGAGCTTAAGTAAACTTATCAACTATGTTCTTATGTTTTTCAACCTCTTTCTTAGTTTATCATTTTCATTTGAAATTATTCTTTTTCTTTTACTAAAATTCATTTTCAGATTTAAATTTCTAACTTCATTATTAAGATTTTCTTTTCTTTAATGAAAGTTAAATTTTCATTTTTCAAAATCTTGTATTTCTTTTTCAAAACCTTGAAATCGCAACAAGTTCATTAAAAGCATCAAAAAGTTCATCAAAAGCAAATTCATCGCAAGGGTTATCGGAACTTACCTCATCGTTGTCGTCCGCCATGAAACATACGTTTGCGACTTCCTTTTGTTCTTCTTCTTCGGAAGAAGATTCCTCGCTGTCACTCCAAGTCGCCACATAAGCCTTCTTTTTCTTTTTGTAGGCTTTCTTCAATTTTGGACATTCATTCCTAAAGTGCCCCGGTTTGTTACATTCATAGCAAGTCAAGGGGTCTTTCTCTTTTTCTTTGTCCTTGTCCTTTTATCCTTTTCTCCTTCCCACTTTGCTCCAAATTTCTTCTTGTGGAAGGGTTTCTTTCTCCTCATGAATCTTTTAAACTTTTTGCTAAGAGAGCAGTCTCATCATCATCATCATCATCATCGCTGCTGCTCTCTTCTTCTTTTGCAGCTTTGAGGGCAATCATTTTCTTCTTCTTTGTGTCCTCCTCTACATGCTGCTTCATAGTCAGCTCATGGGTCATAAGAGATCCTAGAAGCTCCTCTAAGGGTAAAGTGTTGAGGTCCTTAGCTTCTTGGATTGCTGTCATTTTTGCTTCCCATGATCTTGGTAATGACCTAAGAATTTTTCGAACAAGTTCAGAGTTAGTATATGTCTTACCAAGACTTTTCAAACCATTTACAATATCTGTAAATCTAGTGTACATGCATGCAATGGTTTCAGATTGTTCCATGCTAAATAATTCATATTTATGAACAAGAATATTAATTTTAGATTCTTTTACTTGGTTGGTACCCTCATGGGTAACCTCTAATCTATCCCAAATCTCCTTTGCGGAATTACAAGTGGAGATTCTATTAAATTCATTAGCGTCTAAGGAGCAATATAAGACATTCATGGCTTTAGCGTTAAGCTGTGCCATTTTCCTATCATTATCATTCCAGTCCCTTTCGGGCTTAGGAACAATAGTGCCATCAATAACATGTGTGGGTGTACTAGGTCCATTAATTATAACACCCCATAGCTCATAATCAGAAGCTTGAATGAATATCCTCATTCTAGCTTTCCAATATGAATAATTTGAACCATTAAACAGTGGAGGTCTATTCGTAGAATGACCTTCAGCAAATGATCCAACTTGTGTTGCCATTTGGAACTTTAGCTCTTGATCGTGTGATCAAAATCTAATGAGCACTAGCTCTGATACCAATTGTTGGCCCAGATGACAACCCAAGAGGGGGGGGTGAATTGGGTTCTTTAAAAAATTAGCCTTTTTAAAATAGTTTGCTTAAGAAGAATGAAGGCAATAGCAATGTAAATACAAAGTGCAGTGAATAAGACAGAGATAGAGATAGAGTCAATGAAGCACGGCAAACACAAAGATTTTATAGTGGTTCGGTGTATCCAACACCTACGTCCACTCCCAAGATTCACTTGGGTCCACACTATAATCAACCTGATTACAGCCGAGTTGTTTTACAAGCTCACAACTCAAACTTGTTGTTTTCCGGGCGCACAACGAACCCAGCTGGTTTTCAAGGGCTCACCAGCACAAAAACCCTAACACAAGCTTAACCAAGCTTGAACCGAGGTAAGACTACCTCCACTAGTTCAATCCCCCAGATTGAACTAGATACAAA
Organism: Calamus simplicifolius; assembly: GCA_900491605.1. NCBI lineage: Eukaryota > Viridiplantae > Streptophyta > Magnoliopsida > Arecales > Arecaceae > Calamus > Calamus simplicifolius. Next base: position 762,238 of record UESW01004476.1, read on the forward strand.
CAAATGAAATATGTTTTTCAATTACAAAGCTCCTTAATGAGCAGATAATCAAATATAAGAATAACAAGGTTTAGAAAAGCCTGATTTGTAGATGGTTGGCTTTTGAGCTTTTCTTCTTTTCTTCTTTTCTTCTTCTCCTTGCTGGGTTGAATCAAGCCTCAGCTCCGATTCTTCACAGTTGAAGCAGTTGAGAAGGGTTGAAAAGCAAGAAACGAATCCTCTTTCTCCAAGTTGGGAAATCCACCAAAACTTTGATTTGAATGCCTTGGATTCCTCTTGAGCTTTTTGGAGTGGAGTGGATTTGAGCTAGAAGGTTTTCCTCTTGAGATTCAGGCTCTCTCTTTTTCGGATTTTTGGATGGGATTTCTCTATTTGTTTCTCTGTTTTTCCTTTTTCGTTCTTTCTTTCTTTTTTGAATGATAGTCTTCCCTTTTTATAGATTTCTTTCAAGCCATTTTTGGAAGAAAACTATCCGTTGGAGTGTACCTTGTAACAAAATATATCCGTTAGAAATAAGGTAAAATAGAAATATTACCGTTAGAGCTGATCTGGCAATTTGATTTTTCGTTCCAGGTGGGTTGGAGTCGACTCTAACTTTTCTGGAGTCGGCTCTAACTCGAAGCACTTTAAAACGTTATTTCTGGAGTCGTCTCTGACTTTTCTGGGGTCGACAAGAAACTTTTCTGGAGTCGACTCTAACTTACCCGGAGTCGACTCTAGGTCGGGGCCAGAAAAATCGACGTTCTGTTTCTTCTGTGAGAGTCGACTCTAACAGTCTCGGAGTCGACTCTAACTTCCGTGCCAGATCCGGAGTCGGCTCTGTGATTCTCGGAGTCGACTCTAATGTCTGCAATCTTACCTAGACATTAGATTCGATCCAGAACACGATGTAACTCCTGATTTTGATCATTCAATAGACTTATAATCTGAAACACTTAATCAAAATCATTAGAGCCTCCATTAGTTATACTCAAATAGTTTTGTTAATCATCAAAATCATCAATTGGGTCAACAATATGTTTTGTCAAATTAAATTCGAATGTGGAGATCATAAATTAAAAAAAGAAAGAAAAGAAAAGAACTCAATATGATGTAATGTCTAGATTATTTCAAATGATTTATCATCAACATTAACAACGACATTGTTTAAGACGAACTTTATTTTTTCAAACGCACTAACTTGGCTTCTGGCTTATAAATAGGTGGAAACACCAAACCAGTAACTCTAGAACAAGGGTGTAATTGAGTCGAGATAGCTCGCAAGTAGTTTGAAATCGATTCGAAAAATACTCGAAATCGACTCGCTGCTTATCGAGTCGAGCTCGAGCTCGAGCTACTCGAGTATATTATCGAATCAAGTTCGAGTATTAAAATACTCGGCTCGAAAAGTTCGCAAACTTAATCGAATTTACTTAATTTACTATTTTATTCTTATAATTATACATATTTATAATATTACTTTAACTATATAAAACTTCTTTAAATTTTTAGTTAAGATATATTTTATTTTAATTTAAAAATTATTTTTTATTGTTTACATAAAAATTTTAATCGAATCTAGCTCAAGTATATCAAGTTTTTTATCGAGCTTGAATTTAAATTTTAAATAAAAAATTTATCAAGAATCAAATTTTGAGTTTTAAATTTTAAAGTTGAGTTGAGGTTGATGAACTTGGCATTGGTTCAACTTGACTCCGCTCGATTATAGCCCTGCTCTGGACCGTGACACCCAACATCATGGAGAACCCATCCCAGCTTCTTTCGGCATCCGAAATAATGCCTCCCAACCCCAGAAATCTTGTGGCCTCTCAAGCACTGGTGCATCTTATTCGCACCGTCAACCGATCATTCCTGCGGGTCCATAAGCCATTGCCTCTCCCTTTCTGGCGGTTCATCCAAGGTTTGCTGCTCCGTTCTTGGCCTGAATCTCGAGTCATCGGCCGGGTGGTCCATGTCCTGGCCCGGAATTTTGTTGCTATTGTTTAGAAGTTTTGCTCTTTTCAAAGACAAGAAAGGTGGAGTCTTGGAGGTGATCCATTGGAGCCTTCCATCATCTTAAGCGTCATCGGAGCTGGCTGCGCCGTTATCGAATCCATCAACTTCTCACAAGAAGAACCGGTTCTTGCAGGAATTCCATGAGGGCTGGAGATTCCGTTGGGTTCCATGCTGATGTGCTTACTTGTTCGTGTGACCTTTGTTGCAGTCTTTGTCCATAGCTGATCACCTCAGCTCTATTGAAGAAAATACTTACCATTATTATTTCATCAAGTCTGTGTTTGTATGCTTCCCGTGATGACAGTGAAAGCTGCCATATTTTTGTCCTGGTTGCCTGTGAAAGGAAAAGCCCCCTGATTGTCATGAGCCCAAGCAATAGTGATGGAGTATATAAAGGTGTTGATACTGGTTTACATGCAAGGAATGGCAGTTGAGTTGGATGGGAAGGTGATCCGCAACCTGCTTATCAGCGTTCCCTGAGAGTTAGTCCTGTTGTGTGTATCCTCTCCTTCTGTTCTCTTGAAGTTGTTGATTATCGCCATGTTACTTTTGATGACAATCTGAGCCTCATCTGTTTGATCTCTCAATTTTTGGTCGAAGTTTTTGGATGTACTTTATAGTGGTGTTCTTTCAATTTTTTCGCTTTAAGTCAATGTGCTTCTTGTCACTATTTCACGTTACTTTAATGGTTGCCTAATTACTTTAACTTCTGCCTTTTTTTAAACAGTTATTTCTGTCTTTGATTCTGGGTCTCTATACAGAATTTTCATTGGATTCAACCCACGTTTTCTTGGATCAGGATACATCTGCTTGGGACTTGCACCAGAACAGGCATTCATGCTGAGTCTTCTTCACTGTCTGAAATGAGGTAATGACGGCTGATAGATAAGTCAGCCCCTTTTCTTTGGCTTTGGTATGTTCTCCCCGCACCCCCCCCCCCCCCCCCCCCCCCCCCCCCTTTTGTTTCCATCTTTTAAATTCTAGGGGTTGTTGTAGGAGTCAGTCAGACTCTCTTGGGGAAGCTTATTGAGACTGACTTTTTCTGCCACATGTTGGTAGGGGTACTGATACTATATTATTATTTTCTGATAAACATCCTGAATTTTCTAGTTATACTGTTTTCCTGTAATTGACTCATTCATCATCATCTTCTTCTTCTTTTATGTTAGTATATTACTTTTGATCTCATGCTTTAAGAAAAGATTTGCAAGGATTTTTTCTGATAAGGAAAATTTTGGCTCAAAAATGTAAGTAGTTTTTATGGATATATATTCATTGTTTTCTCATGTTATGTGCTATCAAGTTTTGGTTAAGCTGAAAGTTACCACCTGCAAGATGTTACCAAAGCGCTGGTTTGGAACTGGACTTAGCTACACTTACATGTAAATAAGCTCAGATCCAATTGCTCTCTTCACCTTTGAATCCATGCAAATCATAGATCCCAAAAATGGACATCTGTGTAGATCCAAGCATGGAACGGATGACTGGATTTGGGACTTGGCTACACTCAACTTAGAGGTTTAGCTCAGATCTATACTTCTAAATTTTTGTTTTTAAATGCCTTCTGGTCTCTGGTGATTCGGTTTGTTCAGAATGGGTCAAGATGGTACTTTCAAGTTGTCATGTTTTATGTGTTTCTTCTTCAATTTCTTTCCCTTTACACCATCAGTAAATCCTTCTCTTTGTATCTGTTTAGTTTATGGTCTCACATGCCAGTTGAGAATGGTGGCCCTATCCACCTTGCACAATATGCATCATTTGGATGGAATCATCATATTTTGGCCCATATTTGTGCTTAAATCATAGTTCTGCAGCCTAGCTGAGCATGGAGATGGTATTCACAGCTCATGACTGGCTGGAATTCCAGATTTTTGCCCAAACCAATAAATCAATATCTTGTCCCATCCGGCCATCCGTATTGGTATTACAAAGTTACTTTTTCAGCAGAATGGCCTGTGGTGTAGCTAATTTTCGACACTCAGCTTAGATCGTTGATGATGCCTTATGTCATGGTGCAATGGCATGAGCTACTCTGACTTCATATTTCTTGTTGCAGTATGGGTTGTTCATGGACTTCTGTAACCATGATCATTGCCCTGTAGAAGTGAATCAAGCCTAGAAGCCCTTAAATTGGTAGCAATGATTTTCTAGAATATAAGCTAGTTTTTTTAAGCTCATTTTATTGTTTTGTGACATGATGCTTTATGATCAGGCAATACGCATGCCTGATTTCATCAGCAGATGTGTAGCAAAATGGCAATGATACTATCACAAATACAGAAGGTCACAGAAATAATTGGGAGGAACAACTATTTGGATCATATCATTTCTGAGTGAGTATCAAACTTCTGTATGATAGGAAGAGTTGTATCAAGTGAAGTTCTAGGTTTAGTTCTAATGGAGACGGTCAAGTTTGTAGTAATGCTATAATGTAAATGTTAGTTATGCATTGAACACTACTGCAAGCCACACGCTTAACATTAAAACTATCTGATCCCTTGGTGCAGTCCTTGAAGTCTGACCTTCTAAGACATGTTCATTCTGTTTACTTTGTACTGTTGCTGTTGTTATTATTATTATTGCTGCTAAGATAATTTTATTGTCCTCTGTAAATGGTATATTTTTTACATCTCTTATATGTTTTTATTGCTGAGATGAATGCGATGTTCATGATCTGAGTTTTCTTTTTCTTTTATTGGTAGTCGAATGATCTGTGAGGTTCACAACCATTATAGGAGTATTTACATGTGGTAGGATGAATAACTGCTGACATTTTTGTGGAAAGCTTGTCATTGATTGATCAATTGCTGATTTTCAGGAATTAGTGGTCTGTGCTCTTTCTGGATGAAGTAATGTTAATTTATGAGATGAGAACATGTCTGAATGCTTTGTTGAAACTATGGAGGAGGCTGTTTATAGATAAACACCTAAAATTTGTAAAGCTGAGACATGTTATACAGATTGCTTAAATTTTGGTTAGTAACTGAAAACAGACCGGGATATTATCAATTAGAGGAATTGTAATAAAAGAGGGATCCTTTGTTACCTAAAACAAAGTTTATCTCTCAACTTGTTTCCTTAGTATGTTTATATCTAGATTTGTCTCATTTTAAATTTATTTTGGATGGATTTATATTTAATCGACTAGATGTTTGCAACTATATTTCTCAAGTTTAGTTGTATCTCATCATATCCATGTTTGACTTTGTTGGAGAGCTTGATTTAGGTAGCAAAGATAAACTCAAACTGCAATTTTGGATTTCTGCTTCCAGTGGACCTAAATAAAGTAGGGTCTGGATTTGACTGGGCTTCTAGACTTGCTTTGATGTTTGGTTTACCTTAGGTCATGGCCTTGGTGGCTTGTTTTGAGTCCTGGTACTAGGAAACATCCTTTCCGTGTCTGAAAATTAGTTTAAGTAGATTATATTTAGGGAAGCCTCCGAATTGCTCCTATATGGTTATGCCTGGAAGGTGATAGGAAAGTGATTGCATTTTCCTCCCTGATATGAAGCAAGTTTCTAGTTTCAACCAAATCGGTCCAAAATTTTTAGTTTCAGTCGGTTTTGTCTGGTCTTACCCATTTTAGTCGATGCAATAATTTTGGAAGTTTTTGATGAAACCGACTGTTTTAATTTTTAGGTTCAACAAGCACACATGTTTCATATTTTCTTTGATTCCATTTTTCTTTGAATTTCTTTACTAATTAGAAAGCCTTTCATGTTTACATTATTATTTTTCTTTCCTTGCTTAGATTTTTTTTTTTGTCTCAACCCACTGAGTGTGATCTCATTTAAATCTCACAACATTTTTCATATATGACCAAAAAAATATACTAAATCTAAGCCTACAATAGAATATTATAGTCATTTTCACATTTATAGCAAATCAAGTTTTCACATATAAAAACACTTGTCAAGCTTCCATATCTCCAAATACATATTAAAAACATACTAAATCTAAGTACATTTATAAAATAATTTTGGAAGCATAGTCATGCAATAATTTTGAAATATGCAATGCAATCAAATCCATCGTATCTATATAATTATCAATTTTTATCTGTGTCCCACGGCCCTACACTATATCCGTAAACATCCCACTGGTGTATCACTCTTAAATATCCCCTAAGAGGAAGGATCCTGATACTAGTGTCAGGCCATATATCATAACTAGGCACAACACACCCTACAGATGCGTGTCCTCCATATATTCCCCCTATGGAGGTGGGTTCCGTGTCTTTTGGCATATTACATCATTTCATATTATGAAGAACCGTGGCGACACATATGAGCATATTCGCAAGTATCATATTTATGTCTTGCATGCAACATATAATGCATCATCAAAGCATAAGCTTCTCACATATACAGTGGTTTGAACATTAGCAATTGCATATAATTATATCAAATAGTACCAATTGGTTTGAACATTAGCAATTGCATATAATTATAATCCCTAACAATTTTGGTCTCAATTATTCAGGTGTCTGCATGATTTGTAGTCTTTGGAGCTATGGTAGGCGGTCATCCCTGTCGGTCTTCAAAGTTGCACTTTTGTTAGGGATTTTGCAGGTTATCCCGCATCATGATTGGCAGAGGCCACATCCTACAAGTTGATTCTGAAATTGCACAGGCTTGATCCAATCAAGCTGTTTAGTGTTTGAAACAAGGTGCAGCGCAAATTCTAATTAATTTTCAAGTGCATAATTAATTGAAGATCAATTGTGTTTCAAATTTGAGCAAAAATTTTTTAACTCCAGATTTGACTTATAACATTCATTGTTAAAATATCAGATCACTAAATGTGAATTTTTGGTGCATTTCTGGTGGCCTAGGGAGATAGAATAAACGTTAATTATGTTTTTGCCATGCTCCTATATTATTGGTAGGGCTTAGAAATATTTCCCCTTTAATTATTACTTCACTAACCCTATTTCTTTGATCGATTATGTGTTCAGGTATGAACTGAACATATAGGGGTGCGAGCATGATATGCCATACCGATAGTGGGCATCCTGTATTATATCAGTAATAAGTTGAGACTTGGTACTTGTATGTACCAGGTCTGGGTATACCAAACTGAGATGGCAAACGTTGGGTGTGAGCATATATATATATATATAAGAAGCAAAAGGCCATATCTTATAAAAGAGATGTAGATGAGCAGTCAAATATTATTTATACTAGAAGGAAATCATATGTTGGTGCATACTGAATCATTTTTCCTTCGAGCTAAGAACCGTTATTATTAAGACAATAAACCAGATCCAATCAAACTCTTGTTTCATGACATTGAAGGAGTTGCCTAAGATTGCCACATGAAGCTCCTTTGATCCCTCTATTCTTTACATGTTTTTGGTAGTCTATATTTTTCAGAATCTTTATAATTAGCCTTCAAAGACTGAACAAGATTCATCATGTTGTATACATATATAGGTGAACAGAACATGGCCTACAAGCATTTCATATTTAGGTTTATGAGCAAATGAGTAACAGGGATATATTGAAAGCTATAATCTTTTTATTTAGGTTCCATATTTGATCTTTCTGTCTATAGTCAATTGGCCTCAGCGATTCAAGTTTACTGCAATCGTCATCATGATCATTCGTTGGACAAAGAAAGGGAAAAACTCGATCTTAAAAGAAAGAAAAGAAAAGAAAAACAAATACAATTTGTTTACAAGGATAAAAACCGTATGAACCAAAGCAAATGGTTATTGCAACATCTGTACGCTGGTATACGGTAGCAATCTTGGTGTGAGAGCTGAATGCATGACATTAATTGTTGGATAGCTGCTGTGGTAGCTGATTCAATTATTTTGTTCAGAGCCTTTGAACTGAAATGATAGTCCTCTGAATGTCATTATTTCTTAGAATATATTGAGCTACACAGAATCCCCAAAAAGATGGTAAAGAGGACGAAATCATGGAAAGAGATTTATCGTTCCCGGTGATAAAGGATAAAGACAACGATTCTTTAATGGATGATTTTTTTTCCCTGTCCAGCTTTGCGGGCGCACTTTTGTGCCACTTTGAAAGTGCTTCCTTACAAGATTCTTATCTAATCATTCCCTTGTACATTTGAACCTGAATCATAACCCAATCTCTGAAAAATGAATTGGTACTATGATATTGATAAGGGAATTTAACACCTGCTCGATCATTTGATGGTCTTTTTGCGAGCACTGGTACAAAACACACCTGTTTCTACAACACAGTTATGATATGCATGTTAGAAAATCAAAACAAAAATAAAATGGTCCATTAAAACCCAAGGGCTTAGAAAAAAATGCCTAGTTAACAGGGCCTAAATGTCAGAGCGATCCGGGCCTCCCATGAGATGGAAACTTAGCAATGTAAAATTCTTATTTTCTTTTTCTTTTTAAGAAATCGATATGCAGTGGATTTTGAGGTAGGTACATGTTTGCCATGTTGCACCGAGCACTTTCAAGCAGGACATTACCCTGGTGGTTGTACCTTCAATCAAATGTTTTGGATTTGAATCTTAGGTGGTGCATGTTTAAGAATTTCGCTTTAATAAGAAATAATGTTATCTGAAGTCGAATTTATGTTCTTGTCTAAAATTAGTCTAGCCGAATGCCATCAGTTTTTATTTCCTCGGTGGACCATGAGATGTTGGTTGGACCCTAAACATGCACAGTAAAACTTCAGTGGCATCATGTCATAGAGTCCAATTTGGTTGACAGAGAAGCAACATTAATTTGAAACTGGCAGCAAGGTAGCGCAGCAATAGAAGTTCCATAAACACCAATAGTGAATTGGTTCTGATCTCTGTTTGTCTCTCAGATTTTAAGGAACAATGAAAGTAGGTTGTTGCCCATTAGATGGGGAATTAGATCATTAAGCTTTTTATATAAATACATTTACATGTCTGTATGTACCGAGAAAGAGTTCGGATCCTCAGATGACCAAGTTTGATGGTCCGGTTCATAATTAATCATGGTCGCATGTATTGCTGACTCATGTATAATAATATTGCCGTTTTCATGTTAGATGGATGGCTGGCTATCAGACCGTCAGGTTTGGTTTTCAAACTCCAAGGGAATCTGGAATTGTTGGAAAAACAGTTGCTAGAGATTCAATTTACATTCTATATATTAAGATTTGCCAAAAACAAAAAACAAAAGGATTGGCCAGGTGTTATCACTCATCTAGATGAGTTCTAATCCAAAGTCTTTTTTCAAGTTGGCCATGGAGTACAACTATTAGTCGAAAAAGACTTCCTGAAAGAATTAAATGAATTTTGCAACTGTCAAGCGTCAAGCTAATGTCGACCCTTTAACAATGTATCAAATTGTTTGGCTAGCTACGTACGTTTGGATAAGAGACGGTCCTGCCATGAGACTTGAAAGGCTACTTCAACCTTATGTTGCCAGAGATCAAATCTTTGAGATATATACTCTGATCAATGACCCGGCCACCAAGATCAATGATCAAGGAATTTACGTTTCACGTACTCTGATTCTTTTCAGGCAATCAAATTCAAACTGCGAACCTTCATCCGAAGTACTAGACCAAATTAATTATACTTATAATTTATTATCCAATTCTGAAGATCTAATTAATGGCCCGTCATGTTATAATCTTATCAGCGAAACGTTAGTGAGGCAGAGAGAAACCACTAAAATATACTTTGCACATATTAAGAAATGATTCCGAGTTAGGTACTTCTTCTGGAATGTCGTATGCCATGGACATGATATGCATGAATCCGTAACAACAAGCTAGGGTGCAGGAATGATCGATCGGATGCATTTTTGATGATATGGGTCTTTATGGCTAGAATGCATGTGACACACCATTAATTCTTTTCTTAGCCAAATAAGAAGAGTAGTAGTACTTACTGTAAAACATTAATTTGATACCAAAGCTTACAGAAGTTGATTGAAGAGTTTCATAGAATATTAAGATCGAGATCATCCTAATACTTGGGAGGAGGCCGTAGCAGGTCTTCTCAAAAGCCCTCGCTGCTGGGTTTTGTCACATTAACATAATAGGACATGGAGCTGCTGCTCTCCCCACCCAACGCCATTCCCCTCTCATTCCCATGCTCCTCCATCTCGTCCTTGGCCAACCTCTCCATCCCCATGATCGCCGTTGGAGGCCTCGGAGCTGAGATGAGACAAGGCGGCATCCCGTGGTAACCCGTTGACGAGGAGCCGGACGGCGCAGGCCCCACCGAGGGGAGCTTCGAGAGGAGTGCTTCCAGGCTGCTCATCGACGGGGTGACCCTCACCTGCGGGCTGAAGTGGTCGTAGAACTCCATGGGCGACGCGATTGCCGCCCCGTGCACCGGCCAACTCTCTGATGCATTGCACCCATCCATGCTCATCGGGAAGGTCGCCGTCGAAGGGTGCGGCAGGAGGACGCCTGGGATGCTCTCGAGGTAGCTGAACTTCTTCCGAAGGAGAGCCACATAGCTCAAGTCCTCCATCACCTTCATTACCATATAGAAGAGAGGGAGAAACAACCAAGGGTTTGAGCCATGACCATTGGCATCACTAGTATGTGCTAGCTAGCTAATCTTGTGACGGAAAGTTAGATAAAATATTGCTATGCTATCATTAATTAATTTGGCATTGAGGTTGGAGCAACGGTGTTCTTGGCGTCCATGCACAACATCAACATGAACGTGTGCAAGAACACATGGGATGCTTAACATGCATGGGGATGTGGGAGATGAGAATAGCCTAAATTTCAGAGAGAGAGAGAGAGAGAGAGAGAGAGAGAGAGGGACCTTGTTGACAGCTCCTAATTGAACAACACCTTCTCTGACTGCAATAAGAGCAATTGTCTGCACGAATGAGAAGCAAATTAGTCTGGAGTACTTGCAGCGTATGTGAGATGGTCAGACTAATTAGGATGGTGCTGAGCTGGACCTTGATACCAGCCTGGAACTGGGCCTCCCAAGTCCTTGGATGCTGAGGAAAATATCACAAGAGGATGAAATAAATTATGGTGATCTATTAGCTAGGCCCAAAATAAATTATGTTGAAGCCAAAACGAGCAGCTCATGTGGGCAAGAGATAAGTGGTGCAGAAAAGAAGGCCGCTTACGGAATCAGCAGGGTTGTTCCATGAGGACAGAAAATTGATCTCGTGATCTCGGGGCTCATTGAACACCCATTTATGGCTGCGATCTGCGGCCACTTTTCCAATCAAACTGCTAAGAGAATGAACAAAATACTGGACCAATATCAAATTGCTTCACATGAAGAAGTAGAGGAAGGGCTTGAAAAGATTAGATGGACCCATAATTAACCAAAAGAAAAAAGAAAGAAGAAATATTAAATGGAGCACACTAATTTAGTTCCTACGGACCCTTCTCCATAGTTGTAGATCTCATGTGACATCTTGAAGAAGAGATCAGGTTGGAGGCCCTTCATCTGCTGGCGCTCGCGGTCTCCGTAGGTTGACGAGGCCCCTGCAGGACAACTCCCCGAGTCGATCATCGCTTGCTCGGACGAGGAAGCAGCAAAATTGCAGAACCCATCTTCCCAGGCCAGTATCCTGGAACGCATTACAGGCCATGAGAGAGAGAGAGAGAGAGAGAGCTTCTATATATCATTTCATACCAATTCCTCCTGTTTCCTCTAGTTCTGTCATAAGCCCCTCCTTGGAGATCCCATCTGCCAACAGTGAAAGAGAAACATTGAGAAATATAGTGCATAAAGCTCTGAACTGAATTGTGGCCTTGAAGAGAGATGATACACTCTTTTTTCCTTCCTCACTTGGGTGGTGGGTAGTTCCTAGGCAAGATCCTCCAGAACACAGCATAGAGCCACTGGGAGTTGTCATGGATGCACAAGCTCCTCAGTGTATGTTGGAGGAGATGAGTAATAGCTATGGTGTTGAGCTGTTCCTCCATCAAAAAGCTTCTCCAATAGGGCTAGTTCCTTTCTCTATTCCTTTGAGGAGAAAGAAAATTCCCACCTTCCTCTATTCTCCTATATGGGTACTCCATGCCCATATATGTAACAGCTCTCTCTCTCTCTCTCTCTCTCTCTCTCTCTACAAGTTTAATCATGAGTTAAATTTGATCAATATGATATAGATGACTCAAGAGCCTCACTTTTTCTCCCCAGTTTCCAACTGTCTCCTTCACCAACCCCACCCACAATATTAGACTCCTTTACCCCGGCTCTCATCTAAAAGATTATTGGGTCTGAAACACGGCCAAGCTAGCCTAACAGTACCACAAAATGAGATCAGCTTCACACCACATAGCCCGCACTTCATTTTATAGCCTTTTAAGATTCTGTCACGAACGAATCGGTAGTCATCCACTTTTAAGAGCAAGATGCTAACTACTTTGAGAAGCCAGGAAAAGGTGGACAATTCAAGGAAGCTAGTTTTATACCACAACGACGAGACAAACTAAAAAAAAAAAAGAAAAAACAAATTCCAGTAAGTCAAGGAAGAAGCTTGGTACGTACAAATAATTTTGTAGCCATGAATCTCAAGTACATGAACGCAACGTTGGCTAGCTTGTTCGCAAAAAGCTATTCTGCATTGTTATCACACTACGTAGGTTTAATTACTAGCATTGCAAAGTTATAAAGCAATGAATCTTCTGACATATTATTGTTGAATTTGGTTAATTATGGCTGCTGTCAACTATCCATATGCCAGCTTTGCAATTATAAAGATATATACAAGCTAACGTTTCCATCGCTGATCTCACCTCGACGTACGGGTTCTACAATAATATATATTTCCATTTAGCTATCAAAAATTAATTCAGTACAAAGATAAACATTTTTCCTTCTCTTTTCTTTTCGTTCTTTTTTTTTTATTTTCTGTGTGAAGTTTGAAGGGGATTCCCATACTTACCAATCTCGTATCAGAGAGCCTAACTTTTCATGCTTAACATTCTCGTTTTCGAGAAGCTATTGCTGCATCTTCGTTTGCTGCAGTGAGTTATGTCTTCTCTTTCAAGTTTTAAATTGATTACCTCTTTCCTTCACTGGGTTTCTTTTCTGACCCATTTGTCTTTCTATAGCGTTAATTATAACTGTTATCCAATCATCCAATAAGCAAGAAACAACTAGTTCTTAGAAAATATTCGAGTTTCAATACTATTTAAAAAAATTAGTTGAGCTTGCTCGGTCAAAGTCCGGATCCCTGATACAGTATGGTTTCATGGTTTCTTTCCAGTTGATGATGCAAAAAGGGTCAAATCCAAAACCATTAACTGACGAGACAATAATTAACATATATATAGCGACGTATTAGATATGAATTTGTGCAAAAAAAAAAAAAGGTTGAATAGTAAAAAATGAGTTTGATCAGTTTAGTTTCACATTTGAGATTTTAAAATTTAGTTTAAATTGAATTAGATTTAGGTTTAAAGAATCGTGTACCTGTAATATCTGATTTTTTAAATGTTATAAAAATTATCTATATATAACTCATTTAAATAAAATGGTACTGGATTTGAACTTCTTACTTTAAAATGAACTCATTATCAATATATAATTTATTTTTATTTTATTATTGAATTATATATATATATATATATTATTTTTATGATAAAAATAAATTTATTTTAATTTTAGCTCAGGCTAGAACCGAATAATTAGTTTGACTTGATTTGGTTTTTATAACCAATTCTGATATGATTTAGCTATGGGCTTATAAAAAACAGTTCGATGATTGGTTCAAATTTAATTACATAAGGGTGAACCATATTTAGATTATACTGTTTAATCATTCTTAAGAAAATTAATGTAAGTCGACCAATATTAATTATATATATTTCGTGAAAAATGATAAGAGGTCAAATTAATGACTGTTAAGGCACCCATTATACAATGCTTATATTGTGGTGGTCGGAATTGAAGGGGTAACCTATGTTACTCCTGTTGCATGGGTTGTCTTGCAGATGGGGAGCCTGGAATCAATTAATGTACATATATATAACGGCGGTTCTTTGAAGCCACACTCCATGGGGATCAGCAAATCTTCTTGATCGCATCATAGACATCGGTGGCAAAAAAAACAAAGGACCATGCATACGTCGGCAAAGTGCATATGCCTCACACTTTAAAGCTTGCTTTAATTTAGAATGCAATCCAGTAGATCATGGCATGTGAAAAGATGAGAAAGAACCGAGCCCAATCCTTCTTGTACTTTTGGCTCAACAGGGGGATTAAGAAAGAGCGAAGAATGATAAGATACCTCTGAGCAATTGGAAATGGGGCAGCGTACACTGTCCCCTGAGATTGCATGATGACCAAGGAGTGATTTCAGAGATACCATAACACTGCTAGCTAGCTCTTGACTCTCTTCCCTCGCTGGCATGGAAGGCAAAACCAGCCACGCCCTTGACATCTTTGACCCACACCATCATCGCTCAAAACCCTCTTAGTCTAATCCACATCATTCCATGGCCTTGACCCTTCATGGAACTTGATAAAGAAGCCTTTTTGTACAGTCCAAAGAGCTAATGAATGAGTGCCTGCGTAGCCAAAGTTACCATTCATCCAAAAGCACGGCCAGCTTTGGTCATGACAAGGACATGCAACACATCTATTCTAATAATTTTTCTCCGTCCTCTTTTTTGTGCGTGTAGAGAGAGAGAGAACTAGAGTTTCAAAAGGGTAAATATTCGCACTTTCTTTCCATAAATAAAGTTACATGGGAGCATGGCTGCAACAAGATTTACATCAGCGAAAGTGGAGCATGTTGGGTAGCGTGGGGTATGGATTGGTTCTGGGGTCTTTGGAGTTGAAGGAATCATATCGATTTTTATTCTGGTTTCCATTATCTATTTCATATGAGTGTTGGTAAACAGTGGGATGAAATGCTGATCAGAGTTGAGTATATGGGAGGGAGGGGAAGCTGGTGGGGCATCGTTTTCTTTCTAATGGAACAACTGGAGTCTGTGATCATCCCTTCATCCTCCAACTCCAAACCTCAAAATTGTGATCACATTGCATGGCTTCATAAATTCGTGTGTTGATTCCTGAAAAAAAAATTCCAGGCATTGGGAAACACCACCTAATAAATCCACACTCTACATTCCTGCTTAATTTTTCCATGTTATAAGAATTAATATTCCACAGCTATACTTTAATACTTAATTACTTGCTAGATACGTAGAAAGTTTTAGCAGTTGACCCTTTATACTTCTAGGAGCATTTATTTATTTATTTATTTATTTTGGTTCATCAATTAAGGAGCATTTATTCAGGTGGAGACTTGATCAGGACTTGGTGAGGTCCAGCTTTGCTGATGTCAGGGAGCCTTAATTTTAGTGCTGGTGTCCCTTGTTTTAATTTATAAGGAGCCCTTAAGGTTTATGCTCTCTTTGGATGGAAAAAAAGTAGGAGAAAAAAAATTAGAAGGAAAGAAAAGTAGAAGGAAAAAAAAATTGGAAAGAAAGAAAATATTTTTTCTCCTTCTGTTTGGATGAGTGGAAGGAAAATAGTGAGGAGAGAAAAGTTGATAATTTAAAATGATAATAATATTCTTATTATAGATGATTAAAAAATGCATCGGTTATTTTTTGAAAGGATCAATATTGAAATAAAAAAATGAAAAGCACTTTTGAGTTTTCTCTCCGAAATCTCTTCGTTTTCGGAGAGAAAACTTTTATGTGGGGCCCACCACTTTTTTTCCTCTATTTTTTCCTCTAGTTTTCTTTCCTCCCGACTTTTCTCTCCATCCAAACAAGATAAATTTCATTTTCTCTCATATTTTCTCTCCTAGTTTTCTTTTCTCCCTAGTTTTCTCTCCATCCAAACAAAGGGTTAATGTTTTTACCCCCTTCCCCTCTGCCTATAGCGAGCCCTTTAATTGGCCATGCTCTAAAATCAGTCCCTAGCTACCACGATTAACTCCATGATATTTAGCCCATTAGATCAGTTTTCTTTTAATTTCTCTTTGTTTCTATTTTTTTCTTTAAATTTTAAGTAGCTATGCATATTAAAAAATACCTATGCATGTATATAATAAGAAGATAACCGTATGTAATATAAAAATAACTGCATACAAAAGAGCAAATTGTCAAAGTAGTAATCATGTATTAGAAAAATATTATTAGAGGGATTGGCTCTTACATCAGGCAACAAAATTTTTTTCTCAAATTATGGTTAATAAAAGAATCATTTGATAACTTTTTTTATAAAATATAGTGATTATATAGATTCAACAAAACAGGCTAGGGGAGCTACACCAAGTTAACGATGAAAATCACACTTACCTTCATCTGATGGAGCTAATAAGGTTATGCCTATTCATCGGTGGTGATCATCCTTTCAAAGTAATTCCAGTCGGCCATCCAGATAGGACCCCGATCTGGTTACTCGAATAGGATCTCCAATCGATCACTCGGATAGGATCTTTAGTCGGCCATCCGGGTAGGATCCCAACTTGATCACCCAGGTATGACCTCCAATCGGGTATCCGAATAGGACTTCCAGTCGGCCACTTAAGTAGGATCCTTCGTGGGGCCTACTTGTATGATCCCACTGTAGGGAGAAATAAACTCCGAGGCATACATATTAAATAATTTGATAACAATTATCAATACAAATTTTAAAGATTAAATATTAATCTATCTAACATGCATCAAGATCATATCTTTGCCTTATATATAGGATCGTTTGATCTAAAATATGCATATAAATAAAATCATCAAGATCATATCTTAATCTTCAAGGTAAGAAGTCATACTTCTTGTCTTGAAGCATGCCTTAAGATCTAGGGATCATATCACTTACCTTAAGGGCAATTAATAAATCATTTTGTGCTCTGCAGCCGTTCAATCGTTCGGTCTCTAGTATCGTTCACGCGAAGCCCCGAATGATCGGATTTCCGAGAGTGCTAGCTCGCGGAAAAATAACTTTGCTAATCTTGAATCCTTCCACTTGAATCTTCTGTCAAGATCCACCAAACTTTCGGTGACACCAGAATTGCACCAAGATTTTCTATTCTAATTCTTTAGAAATTCAATCCATAACTTTTCATTGTTGTGTTCTTTTTTGGTAAAGAATGTCCTCCAATTTATAGGCTCAATTCTAACACTTAGAATTTTGTCGTTCGGTTAAAACCAAAGAGACGCAACCTTTTGTTTAATTCTGACTTTCGGTGAAAACCAAAGAGACGCAACCTTTGGTTAATTCCAACGTTCGGTAAAAACCAAAGAGATGTAAATTCTAACACTTGGAATTCCATCGCGTGGTTGATTCAAAGAGGCACATTTATTCCATATAAATTCTAACATTTTAGAATTCCAACGGAACTGTTTGGAGAAGATTAATGTTATACATTAAATTCTGCTTGAGAATTTAATCTCTCATGAGATCCTTATGCGAGAAAACTATCTTCACACATGGGGTTTAGTTTTGGGTTTGGTTTAAGCTGATTTGAATTTATTGGATTGAACCTACATGGATCATGGTCTTAGCCCAAATCAAATTTGGCTAGTCCTGAATCTATTTAAATCCAAATCAAGTCTAATTTCAAATCAATATTTGAAATTGATTAGTCCTTCTAATAGACTTAAACCAAATTGAATCTTATTCACTTGTACTTAACCCAATTGAGATAATTCAATCAATCAAATTGATTAATTAAATCATTTACGATTCTCAATCATTGATCAGCAAATAGATCATCCTAGGAAACTTCTATGCGTGTGACTATCTAGGTTCGAACCTAAGCCGGTAGCATAGAAATAACTTTCTATACTAATCGATGTGCTCATCTAGCAATGAAACCCGACGTCCGAATAGGTCGAAGAGTTGCCGAGCAAACTCCAAGAACCCTAAGAAACAATCCTCTTGACCATAAATGCTAAGGATGGCTTAAGAGCCTGTCAACTCTAAACAGCAAATCTATATAGTGATTTCAATTTTAGTGATCATATGACCTTCACATGAAGTGCCTTGGCCAAGGTCTTGTTAAATTGAAACACAAGCATTTCTCCTTTTAACGGGATAGGTCAAATTCCATCTTGATTCACAACTGACTACCACAAGTACTTGACTACACCTAGTAACCTTTCGTAGCTGGATTAGAAATCCAGGTGATCCGGCACCTAAGTACAATGAGTTGCTTGCAAGTCACTGGTTGTGATCTTCAGGTCTGAAGGATACTTATACCTACATCTTTTCGGATTAACTCTTGATAGCAGAGTATTCGGAAATGAGTCACGTTCGGTGAAATGTACTCCTACACTTTCACCTGTATGTCATACCAGTGTCTCTATACTCCTTGGTTAAGAGGACAACCAACAAATATGATATACAACGTCTTATAATTGATAGTACTATGGCCCTGTCATAGTATATTATTTGGTCGCAAACTCTTTGAGGACCTTCAAAGATAAATCCTCCTTTATCGTGAAAGAAGATCCTAAGGGCTTCATTACTATCAGGAGTATTAAGAAGATGTTCTTGTAATGAATAAACTACCAAATAACTTTTATTAATATATCAATTTATATGCTATTTACATTAGCTAAATCATCAAATGATTGGCTTTAGGATACAATTTCCAACAAACTCCCATTTAGCCTAAAGCCACTCATTACAGTATCTAATACCCATCTTCAACTTATAGTCGTCAAACTCCTTGATGCTGAGTGCTTTAGTAAATGGGTCACCTAGGTTTTCTTTTCCATGAATCTTCTGAAGATTTATGTCACCTCGGTCTACAATCTCTCGAATAAGATGAAACCGGCGCAGTATGTGCTTGGTGCACTGATGTGCTCGTGGTTCATTTGCTTGAGCTATTGCACCAGTACTGTCACTGTACAACAGGACTGGTCCATCTATGGAAGGTGCCACTCCAAGCTTGGAGATAAACTTTCGCAGCCACACAGCTTCTTTTGCGGCATCTGATGCAGCGATGTACTCTGCCTCGCACACTGAATCTACCACTGTATGTTGCTTAGAACTTTTTCAGCAAACAGCTCCACCATTCAGGATAAACACAAAACCTGACGCACTTTTGCTATCATCATGATCTGATTGAAAACTGAATCAGTATATCCAACAAGTTTCAAATCAGACTCTCCATAGACTAACCACTAGTCCTTAGTATTTTTCAAATACTTAAGGATTGTCTTAACAACTTGCCAGTGTTTTTCTCCTGAATCAGATTGGTATATACTCACTACTCCTAGTGAGTATGCCACATCTGGTCTTGTACATGTCATGGTGTACATAATCGATCCCACTGCCGAAGCATATGGAATTCGACTCATACGTTCTCTTTCATTAGGAGTTATCGGACAATCCTTTTTAGAAAGATGAATTCTATGGCCTATCGGAAGATAATCTTTCTTGAAATTCTCCATGCTAAACCTCTTTAGCACGGTGTCAATGTACGTAGATTGGGATAAACCAAGCATCCTCTTAAATCTATCTCTATAGATCTTTATCCATAGGATGTATGATGCTTCTTCCAGATCTTTCATGGAGAATTATGATGATAACCATGTCTTTATTCCTTGTAATGTAGGAATATTATTCCCGATTAAGAGAATATCATCCACATATAATACAAGAAATACAATAACGGAACCGTTAGCCCATTTATAAATGCAAGGTTCTTCTTTGTTCTTAACAAAGCCATAAGATTTGATCACATTATCAAATCGTATGTTCCAACTCCTAGATGCTTGCTTAAGTCCATAAATGGACTTTTGTAGCCTGCACACTTTAGACTCGTCTTTAGATATAAAACCTTCAGGCTGTATCATATACACCTGTTCTTCTAAATCACCATTTAGAAAAGCAGTTTTAACATCCATCTGCCAAATCTCATAATCTAAGTGTGCTGCTATAGCTAGTATAATCCAAATGGATTTCAGCATTGCCACAGGAGAAAATGTTTCGTCATAGTCAATACCATAACATTGATGATACCCCTTGGCAACCAGACATGCTTTATAGGTCTCTACCTTTCCGTCTACGTCTCTTTTTCTCTTGAGAACCCACTTACACCCTATGGGTTTTATCCCTTCGGGTGAGTCAACTAATGTCCATACATTATTGTTCTTTATGAAATCAAGTTCGGATTTCATGACATCGAGCCATTTATTAGAGTCAGTCCTTTGCATAGCATCCATATAGGTGATTGGATCCTCGTTGTTCTCATCAAGTTCAATAGGATCTTTGTTCTGGACCAAGAAACCTAAGTATCTGTTCGGTTGATGTGGTACTCTACCAGATCGCCTTAATGGTGCATCTAAAATGGGTTTTGAGTTTGATCTAATCAACTCAGATTCTAAGGGTTCAAAGGTTTGTGTTGTTCCTTCTACTTCATGAACTTCCTCAAGTTCAACATTAGAGCTATTTGTTCCTTCACTAAAGAACTCCTTTTCAATAAAAATTGCCCTATTACTAATGAACAACTTTTGTTCTTCAGTATTGTAGAAGTAATATCTTTTGGTTTCTTTTGGATAGCCAATAAAAAAAATATTTATCAGATTTGGATTCAAGTTTGTCTGATTTTGCATGTTTCACATAAGCCGGACACCCCCAGACTCTCAGATAGGTGATAACTGGTTTATGTCCATACGACATCTCATATGGAGTTTTAGAAACAGACTTACTTGGAACCTTATTGAGAATATGACAAGCTGATTCTAATACATATCCCCAAAATAATATTGGCAAGCTTGCAAAATCCATCATGGACCGAACCATGTCTAACAGAGTTCAATTCCTTCTTTCTGACACACCGTTATGCTGCGGTGTTTCAGAAGGAGTCCATTGGGAGAGAATCTCATTCTCCCTTAAATATGTCACAAAGTCATTTGAAAGGTATTCGCCTCCTCGATCTGATCGAAGAGTCTTAATACATTTTTCTGTTTATTTTTCTACTTCTTTATGATATAGTTTGAACATTTTAAACGACTCAAATTTATGTCGCATAAGATAGACATAATCGAACCTAGAAAAATCGTCTATAAAAGTAATGAAGTAGTAATATCACCTTTAGCACAAGTGCTCATTGGTCCATATACATCAGTATGTACTAGACCCAATAGCTCTTTAGCTCTTTCACCTTTTCTAGTAAAAGATGACTTGGTCATTTTACCAAGAAGATAAGATTCACAGGTAGTTAATGATTCACAATCATCAACTCAAAGGATGCCCTCCTGAGTTAACCTGTTTAATCTGTTCTTATTGATATGACCTAGCCGATGGTGCCAAAGATAAATATCTATAACATCAATTGTTCTAGGGCACTTACTTGATTTGTACACTACATTCACAGGCTGTGATAATATATAAATGCCATTAGATAAATTCTCAGTCATTACAGTGATTCCATTCATAATGATATTCAAAGTAACATCCTTTATTGAAATTTCATAATGACTTTTGGCCAGAAGGCCTACAAAATTACGTTCAACAAGAACATTGGGCAAAAATGACAATCATTTAGTACAATGACATTTCTATTGAAAACTATTTCAAGAATTTCTAATGCTAGAACTGGAACTAATCTTCCATCACCGACATTAAGGAATCTTTCGTTGTCCTCAAATCTTCTAGTGACCTGTAGTCCCTGCAATGAATTACAAATGTTAAAAGGACTCCCGATATCCAATAGCCAGGTTTGATTATCATATACAGAAAAATTATAATATGTTATCATATAAATACCTTGTTGAACAATATCTTGCCCCTTTTTCTTCTTTGGCCTGTTTTGATCAAGTGTGGCAATGTAAAGAGGACAGTTCCTCTTCCAGTGCCCTTGCATCTTGCAATGAAAGCATTCAGCTTAACTTTTATCAACTTTCTTCTTCTGCATATGACCCCTTATATATGTCCTAGCATGTTGCACCTTTTTCTTATTCCTTTTCTTCTTCCCTTTTCCAAAGGGTTGACGCCCTACCTTAGATCCTTCAACCACATTAACCAAACCCTTAGAGAGCTTGTTATCCTTCTCAAAGTTAGGTAACAACCCCAACAAATCGTGGTAGTTGACTGCATGCTTTGTCATTCGATAATGAGTAAGGAAAGGTCGAAAGGATGTAGGCAAGGAATTCAGAATCGCATCCTTTCCCAACTGTTCATGTAGGGGAAAGCCGAGTTTGCTTAGGAGTTCTGTCTTCTTGATCATGTACAATACATGATCAGTGATAGAAGATCTATCCCTCATTCGAGCATTAAAAATGGCACAACTAGTCTTGTGCCTTTCAACATCGTCGGGTGTGCCAAAAGATTCATTCAACGCTTGAATGATTTCTTCCGGCTGATCATTCTTGAACCGGCGACTGAATTCATCGTTCATTGTTGCTAGCATGATGCAACGCACGCTAGTTCTATCACTGAGCCACTTCTGATAAGTGTCTCTCTTAAAACTTTGGGTGTTTGCATTAGGAACCTCTAGTGCAGGATTATTCAGAATATATATAATCCTCTCATGATCAAGGACGGTCTTAAGTTTTCTAAACCAGCTATTGAAATTTAAATCATTCAACTTGTCACTATCCAATAGGGACCTTAATAATAAATTAGTGGCCATTTTCTGCATAAGGAAAAACTAAAGTTTAGTAGTATATAAATTGATTCAGTCTAAAGACTTGGACTTTAGTCTAAAGATTCTCCTACTATTTTGTTCAAATTGGCAGCCACTACACCCCAATTCGAAGAATTATTCTTAATTCTTTAGTGGGCACTAAGATCTACATAGACTATATACAGACCCAAGTGAAGCTTGGCCAACCCATATGTATCTAAGAGTAGGTTCAAAGCTAATGTTTCTCCAAACAATTCTTAGTGTTCAGTTTTGTCCCATGTACCTTTTCAGCAGGCATGGAGTGCCTCCACTGAAAGTTCTGGTTAGGTCCAACCATTAAATGATATAATCAGTGTAACCTATCAAAAGACAACCAAGCCCGAGTGAAGCTTGGCCCACCTGACTGTCTATTTAATAGTTACGCTGACTTATCATATCATATAATGAATGATAATTTTGATGGTTGACAAGCACCAGGCATGGAGTGCCTTCAATGATTATCAAGACATCGGACTCATTATCACCCACCTTAATGGAAGGCTATGATCTAGTTATCATATAACTATTTCATTTTAAGGACCTAATAATTTTAGAGGATTTAATAATCTGAAGGTAAATTGACTAATCAAGTTCTCCCATTGAATCTATAAAATCGGTAGAATAAAATAAGATTAAGTCAAGTTAAGGGCACCTAAATTAGTCAGACTGATTTCTTACAGGCATGCGTCAACCCGAATCAGATAAATGATCTGAATCATAAATGGTTCACCATATTGACCAGGTAAGTGAGATCGATGGGAGGGATATGTCATTAACTCGTTAAAGACACATCAATACGAGTAGCTCCCAATTAAAAACCATTCGATCGTTGATCCTAGAGCAACTTACCAACTCACCTTGATATCATATGGTTAACCAATTTTGATTTGACCATCTAAGATATTCATGCTCAACCACAGAGCCTACTACATCCATTTGGTTTAATCAAAGATATGGACATGATCAACTACAACTATTGTTTGATTTAGAGCATTCCTAACCTAATCTAATCAATTTAGATTTGATCAAATACTCTTATAGTCCATTTGATTTAAAACTTAGGGTCTTACCCATCATGGACCTGATTTAGCTAACCCAAAAGATTAAATATATTTCATGTTTACATTTCATATATTTCCAATCATGCATCACTTACATTATACAACTACTCATAATTCCTATATTTAGATCATATCTAAAAAGATTATGAATAAATATTTGACATTCAAATAAGACTCTCATATTTATGTTTTTATACTAAACATGCAATCATAATGCTTTAATACAACATCAATATGTATCAAATATAAAATGTCTTTTGAGAATAAGTGTAATCTATGTTTTGATGCCAAAGATTAATTTAATTATCTTTTGACTAAGCATCAATAATAAAACAATCGCGCGGCAATATGTCACAGAATACCTTATTGAATGGATAATTTGGATTTTTAATCCATCTGTGACCGAATGGCCTGATGATCCATTTTAGCTTTGATTATAAAATTAATAAGAGCATTAATTTACATGCAATAAATTAGATCAATACGAAACCATGGCTCTGATACCATTTGTAAGGAGAAATAAACTCTGAGGCATGCATATTTAATAATTTGATAAGAATTATCAATGCAAAATTTTAAAGATTAAATATTAATCTATCTAACATGCATCAAGATCATATATTTGCCTTATATATAAGATCGTTTGATCTAAAATATGCATATAAATAAAATCATCAAGATCATATCTTGATCTTCAAGGTAAGAAGTCATACTTCTTGTCTTGAAGCATACCTTAAGATCTAGGGATCATATCACTTACCTTAAGGGCAATTAATAAATTCTTTTGTGCTCTGCAGCCGTTCAATCGTCCGGCCTCTAGTATCGTCCATGCGAAGCCCCGAATGATCGGATTCCCGAGAGTGCTAGCTCATGAAAAATAACTTTGCTAATATTGAATCCTCCCACTTGAATCTTCTATCAAGATCCACCAAACTTTCGGTGACACCAGAATTATACCAGGATTTTCTATTCTAACACTTTAGAAATTCAATCAATAACTTTTCGTTGTTGTGTTCTTTTTGGTGAAGAAGGTCCTCCAATTTATATGCTCAATTATAACACTTAGAATTATGTCGTTCGGTTAAAATCAAAGAGACGCAACCTTTTATTTAATTCTGACGTTCGGTAAAAATCAAAGAGATATGAATTCTAACACTTAGAATTTCATCGCGTGGTTGATTCAAAGAGGCACATTTATTCCATATAAATTCTAACACTTTAGAATTCCAACTGAACTGTTTGGAGAAGATTAATGTTATACATTAAATTATGCATGAGAATTTAATCTCTCGTGAGATCCTTATGCAAGAAAGTATTTTCACATATGGGGTTTAGTTTTGGGTTTTGGTTTAAGCTGATTTGAATTTATTGGATTGAATCTATATGGATCATGGTCTTAGTCCAAATCAAATTTGGCTAGTCCTGAATCTATTTAAATCCAAATCAAGTCTAATTTTAAATCAATATTTGAAATTGATTAGTCCTTCTAATAGACTTAAACCAAATTGAATCTTATTCACTTGTACTTAACACAATTGAGATAATTCAATCAATCAAATTGATTAATTAAAATCATTTACGATTCTCAATCGTTGATCAGCAAATAGATCATCCTAGGAAACTTCTATGCGTGTGACTCTCTAGGTTCGAACCTAAGCCGGTAGCATAGAAACAACTTTCTATACTAATCGATGTGCTCATCTAGCAATGGAACCCGACATCCGGATAGGTCGAAGAGTTGCCGAGCAAACTCCAAGAACCCTAAGAAATAGTTACTGTATAATTCATCATCTTGACCACAAATGCTAAGGATGGCTTAAGAGCCTGTCAACTCTAAACAGCAAATCCATATAGTGATTTCAATTTTAGTGATCATGTGACCTTCATATGAAGTGCCTTGGCCAAGGTCTTGCTAAATTGAAACACAAGTATTTCTCCTTTTAACGGGATAGGTCAAATTCCATCTTGATTCATAACTGACTACCACAAGTACTTGACTACACCTAGTAACCTTTTGTAGCTGGATTAGAAATCCAGATGGTCCGGCACCTAAGTACAATGAGTTGCTTGCAAGTCACTGGTTGTGATCTTCAGGTCTGAAGGATACTTATACCTATATCTTCTCGGATTAACTCTTGACAGCAGAGTATCCGAAAATGAGTCACGTTCGGTGAAATG
The DNA here is from genome assembly GCA_900491605.1 of Calamus simplicifolius. Taxonomy (NCBI): domain Eukaryota; kingdom Viridiplantae; phylum Streptophyta; class Magnoliopsida; order Arecales; family Arecaceae; genus Calamus; species Calamus simplicifolius. The sequence continues at coordinate 788,017 of UESW01004476.1, forward strand.
TACTCCTACACTTTTACCTATATGTCATACCAGTGTCTCTACACTCCTTGTTTAAGAGGACAACCAACAAATATAATATACAACGTCCTATAATTGATAGTATTATGGCTCTGTCATAGTATATTATTTGGTCGCGAACTCTTTTGAAGACCTTCAAAGATAAATCCTCCTTTATCGTGAAAGAAGATCCTAAGGGCTTCATTACTATTAGGAGTATTAAGAAGATGTTCTTGTAATGAATAAACTGCCAAATAACTTTTATTAATATATCAATTTATATGCTATTTATTAGCTCAATCATCAAATGATTGGCTTTAAGATACAATTCCCAACACCCATTTCTCACATTGCCTATATGCTCCACCGAGATGTAGAAGACAAATCTAGCGAATTTTGGTTGTTCAAGCCTAGCAAATGCTACCAACCTGGCGATGGTCGTCTGGGTCTGACAAGCCCTGCCCATCCGGTGATGGCCGCTCAAGTTTGACAAACTCTGCCGATCCTGACATGCCATGCGGGGAACAAATTCTACCAATCTTGATACACCATGCGGGAAGCAAATCTCGCCAATTCAGTTACACTGCAGGCTGCACTCTGATGGCTCGTTACACCGTAACCTTCATTAACTTCCATAAAATGGGTAAAAGGGATCTTCGATCAGGTATGATGCCCACATATACGTTCACATAAAGCATCTCTCTCAAGATTCTCAAATTTTTTTAACTTGAACGTCGGAGGGTTGCTATTGGAATCTTTGGTCCTAAGAACTTTTTGCAGGCTCTTGATCAAGATAAGTCTATCAGAGGATTTCTAGCTCACTGAAGAAGATGATCGAATACTTTTCGATGATCAAGGAAGGTCACTTGACGATAAAACATATTTTTCAATAAGACGTGATTGTTTGGATGCAAACCAATTTGGCCATGTTGAGAAGCCGGGCATCACATGCTGAAAAATGGTGCACTAAGAGGAGTCAGGAAAATTATAAGCCCAGGCGAAGAGCATAAATGGATCCTTTCTAGACACAAATATGGGGGATATTTGTATTCTTCCATCATACGGGTCTCTTATCTTGCGTCATTTATCTTCATCATTCTAAAAAGTAACATGAGTGGAGGGCCAGAGTCCTGGCTAAGCTGTATGCCCTGAGCCACCCACCTGCTATTGTTGTCAAAGGATCTCGGAGGTAAATGGTGTGTCAGTGGCTGGAGACCATTCATCTCCACTGGCACAATAGCCCAAATGCTCAGCAGCATATGACGGATGAGTGGACTGATATTAGAAAAGGTTTACGTGGGAATGGGAAAAGGCATCATAGGAGGTGGGGATTTGGGGGAAACACAGGATGGGAAAAAAAAAAAAAATAAATAAAATAAAAGATGGGATCTTTCTTCTCTTCTTATTTATTTATCACAAGGGAAGTTGGTCTGGTCAATGCTCCTTCAAAGCAGTGCTGCCAGTTCCTACTTCTCCACTGCGAAAGGCTCCAAACTCATCACGTGAAGCCTCACGCTAGTCACAATCTTGCTCTCTACGTACTCCCTCTGTGAAAAGATTGTAGCACCCTTACCCAGCCTTTCTGCAGTAAACAACGCTAGCTTCGGAGCTTCCTGACTTCCCGCCCCCACAGCTTTTCCCCTCTCCTTTTCTTTTCTCCAGTGAACATATAAACAAAAGCCTGGTAATTTTTAAGTTTCTTCCCTGGTTGAAAGAACTGCTAAGAAAATAGCAGAATAGCACAAGATATATATATATATATATATATAAACTTCTTCATGCCATCATACTAAAGAAAAAGAAAACGAAAATAATAATAATCTGAACTTCTGTCCATTAAGTTATAGCAACTCGAGACAAAAGTTTGCATACGTTTACTCATTCAGCTGTAATAGATTTGACAATTATCTACCAGATTTAGTTGCATTTCACTCTCCAGTACTCATCAGTCCTCAGTCTTCACAAAATTTTTCGAGAATGATCAGTCTTCACAACTTTACGGCTTGTTGTTGAAGTGGACAACGTACTATGTATCACACTGACGTGGTCATATTTTTCATGAAGTACATGTTCCACAGCCGGTTGCAATATTTTTTTGGTAATTTGATGTCGAAATTCAGTTCATCTACAATCAATGTGCCGGCTTACTATGTAATCATTTAATTACACTGCTGCAGAATCTTTTCTGATGCATGGAACCCCTGATTGGCTTTCTTCTTAACTGTTGTTGTTAAGATGTGTCAAACTAAATCGGTATCTTATATTCTGCTCATCTGGATCAGAAGATAATCTCATGTTATACACAAATTGAATTTAGCACTTGTGTTGCAGAGTTAATGTCTATATATATGATTGGATCCTAAAGTTGGTGTTTTCACCTATATGTAAATAGTGGAGTTGATGCTAGCAAGACTCATGTTGTGTGTAAATAAGAAAGATCTTTGGACCAATCTAGATCTTTGGACCAATCTATCTGCTGCCATGACACTAATGAGGTGATTGTCCTAGCAAACATCTCCATCATCGACTCTTTCTAGATAGACTAGTACAACTCAAGTTGATAAGATGCACTCCATGTTTCTCTTTCTCGAGAGAGCTGAAAAGAGCGTACGTAGTGATTGAATAGATAGTGTTTACAACCATCTTATCAGTATTTAGAAAGAAATGCACCATGAACCCAATTCTCATGATCATGCATGGTTGCATGAAACAGCACGTGCAATTCACACACGTGCCATATCCTAGTACAAAGAAGAGGAGAGATAAGAGAAGAAGTGCAGCAAAAATTGATGAAACCCCTTTAAAATATTACCTTGGAGACAATGCTCCGCACGTTATTGAAGTACGAATTGTACATTTAAAGAGCACTGTACTGACGTATATTTTCGAAGGACAATATGGCTACAGTGGAGGACTAAATCATAGGCTGCCAAGCATAGCATATATAGTACTCTACCACCAAGATGTAGGCTCCCATACGGCCTATAGGCTGATCTGGATTCTTAGGAGTATTGCTGGTACTGATAATTTGTTAACAGTGTTTCTAGACAGCTTCTTATTTGGCATTTACCTGCCACCATGTCTTGCTCCTCTGGACCTTGATGGGGACTTGTTTGTAATCTTCTTACCATCCATTGAATGCTACAGGGTAAAGGAAAAGAAGAACAAGTCCAAATAAATTCTGAATGTCTTAACTTGATTATCCTCCCTGGAAAAGACTGACCGATCGAGCACTGACCACCAACTTGAGTGTCATACATTGGATCTCATAGTGATGGCTACAGCTCCAACCAGACGACGCAGGCGCTGACCAAGTATTTGATGTTGGAGATTGGAACAATTCTTGTTGTCTAAAACCTATTCCAACCAACCGAAGTGACACTTGGTCTTGATCCTACCAACTTTATTAGGTCTGCAGCTGTAATGCTTTATTCACATATCAATTAGAGAATGCATGATTTGCTGTTTGGATGAAGCATGGGCTCAGAATTGTAGAAACCAAGGTTCCTGGTAGCTATCATTGCATGAGAAATAATGGGAGCAAGGGCTTTTTATTGTGTTCCATCTTTTCCCTGGTCATTGAAAGGGACCTGCACCATTAGAAAGATGGAATAGGCACCATAGCTTTAGTTGTATAACATGTGATCAGCACCTTGGTACCCCTTCCTTCAATGCAATGGGAAGATATTTCCTTGAAAGAGGGGGAAAAAAGGGTACTACTGTAACAATAGGCTTATAGCCAAGTTTAAAGTTCACCAGCAACACCTTCATGATGGGACTTGTATCAAAGTACTTGCTTGCTGGCTGACAGTACACTGTTGTTATAAGTAGATAACAATTATATGGTGCATGCAAATGGACCGTGCAACTGAAACTAGTCCCAGGTAATTGGGTGTGAGGTTTGCAATTGTGAGGCTAGGATGCCTTGATGATCTTCGGGTGTGCAAATGGGCACATATCAATAAAATCCTAAAATAGCCATTAATTCCAACAGAGAGACAGACGTTGAACCTGGGCTACAGCAGAAGCATGGACACCTCGTTTCACCCACCACAGCATCCTTTTGATATTAGAAAAGTTTAAAACCCGAGTATTATGAAGGGTATCAACAAGGAATGCCAATCCAGACAAATTAGGATTAATTAGCCATCTTGTTAGCATTAATTACAATATTTGTGCTGAGCTGAGGATGAGTATGCTCCTACTCCTACGTACCACAAGTTCCCATCACTTAGCATGATGAGCATCACTAGCATGTGGTTTCGCAAAACTGGCCAAGTTGCATGGCATTTCAAAAGAATAAATTGACTCACAAGCTTAAATTCAACATAGCTGTAAACAAGGCTGGAAAGCAAATGACTGAAACAGCCGTAGAGGAATGAAGAACTCTAAGGGATGAGGCCCACCACCAAGTCCCTCGAACTGCATGGGATCCATCTGCATGCACTAGGGGAAGTTGTCACATGCTTGGGGTTCCACGTTGGTGGGTGTAGGAATTTCCTAGAACTAGGGTTGCAAGCTGTTAGAGACCGAGCTAGCTTATGATTTAAGATTGGAAAAGGTAGTGTCGCCCACCAAACAAAAGAGGACCAGCAAACGAATCAAAGGTGTGGTCTCTCATCAGGTTTCTTTACCCGACTGCTACCTAGCTCAACAGAATGGGCATTGTCCATCTAGTTGCCATTCTTATTTTCACCCTCCAGCAGCGCATTATTCTAAAAACACAATATTGTCAACTCATGCCAATATGGATCCTTTGGGATTTCGCCTCTTTACAGAAGGGATGTCACATGGGGAGGAGGAGATTATTTTGCATCAAGAATGGACTTTAGTGGTTTACTCCTTTCCTGTGCTCTTTGGTTGATGGATTCCTCACCAAACAACAAGAAGATAGAGTACCTGGTTTGGTAGCATCAAAGGGAGAAATGAAATCCCCAAAAGGAAGTGATCAATAACGACCATCACATCACCAAGTGGCAATGATATTGGATTATCCTGCAGATTGTCAGAGATGATGTCGAAAATGGACAGCCTCATGGATGATGGAATCTGAGGAGTTAGTGATGGCTTTCAATTATTGGGCTCACTAACAACTCTAAAAGCATGTCAAGTGGACCCAAACGAATATTGGATTTCCATCCAATGCAGAAGCCTAGGGGAGGATTTACAACACACATGCATGACTGAGACTTGAAAGATTAGTAGGATCTTTTATTGCTAGGTTTGAAAGGAATTATTCGATAAATCCAAGATTCACATTAATGTTATCTTGAATTCCAAAACAACTAGCTTGTAAGAACTATATATCTTGGTTGTAAGAATTAATTCTACACTACCAAAAGATAGTTCTGAAAAGATTAGATGGTTATTATGGCTATGAAGTTAGTTTAAAGCTGGTTACAACCTGAAGTAAATTCTAAAGCCAAAGGCCATTTAATGGAAGGTATTTGGAACACAGGTTATCACAAGGCTTACTGTAGAAGAAGATATATATAGGTTTATCTGTTGCTGCAAATCTTAGAAACAAGCGTTTATCAGGAAAAAAGCCAAATGATGCGTACATGTGGCGCACCACTTCAAAAATCTTGTTGGGTGCAAGTAAGAGAGAATGTTCTTTGGAGATTAAGGCAGGTTGACTGCCAAACAATTAATCTTGGACAACTTTTCCGGAGGACAAAATTCAAAAATGTGATTTTTGAACCTTGAAGTGCAGAAAGTCCCCACTACTGTTGGACTCGCTAGGTTCCTCTTCCATCAGGGACACCGGAAGCAAATAGATCTTGCTCACTAAAGAGCCAATTAGATCATGGATTCTTTGATTTTTAGTAGTCTGGTTGAGTCCTAAATGTGATGGATCTTACTCCCGATGCTTATCCAAAATGGTCAAATCGGCCTACAGTGGGCCAGGTCATTGTTCCAGATCAACAGGAGACACAGTCAATCATTTTCTTATTAATTATTAGTTCAAATAATCATTTTGTATTGCACGTTGATAAGAGCCCATCTAACATGCTACAAAGAGCGCTTGTTGAACTGAAATATATCATTCTCTGGTCTCTGTTTTGAACTTATTTCATAGTTCCTTTTGATCTTCGGACAAACATCCATGAGCTCCCTTGTATCACTTTCATGTCCCACTAATTGCTATCATGCTCACCGTCCATTTAAACTACAAAGAAGAATTCCTTATCTACAAGAATATGCGAGGACCGATATAAGTGTATTTATCTCATATCAATTATTCGCTAGAAAAAGTTTGAATATTTATACAGGATCAAATAATCCAAAATATTACCTTCTTGGCTGATCCTTTTAGATGAGATTCTTGGTGGTTACAAATGATATCAAAGCTGATGCAATTTATGGCCATGTAAAGTCCACGATAGTGCAACACAAGCCTTTTTAAGACCAACCCAGGAGATGCAACTTAAATAGGACTGTTATGGAAAAAATATACAAGCGTATGATTATTCCTACTTTAATTATTTATTGAAAAGATCTTGAATGCTTTTATAAGGCTTAAGAATTCAAAATAATAATTCTTGATTAATCTTTTTAAGTGAGATCATAGGTTATTATAAAATATAATTAAGGTTCTCTGAAGTACATGTATCAATACTTGTAGCAACTTTATCAGAGTAAAATGCTACCACAAACAGTTCAAAACCCGTCTCGGTGTATTTCCAGACTTTGATATCTTGCCTTTCTGAAAAGGTGTCCTCAAAGTAAGGCATGGAATCGAGGATTAAAATTTCTATGGGAGATGAACAGTCCACTATTTCTGGAGAAACTATCCTCAGCACGCAATTTCTGAACTATTTTGTTAGCCAGGAGTCAAACTTGCTTGGACAATCCTGTCCAATATGGTTATCCCATGATAGATTATAGAATGACCTTCCTCTTTCACAATGCCAGTCTAATGATGCACGGTGGGAATGGATAAAAAATAGCCACTTTTTAGGCTCCCATGTTTCATCAGGATTAACACAAATGTCATTTTTTATATCAGAAAACATGCTTGATTAATGTATGATTGTTGCAGAAGGCCCTGACCACATGTTCGGTCAAGTTTTCTTCCTCAAATGATTGAAATTATCAATGACAAAAAAACATCTTGATTGGTATGAACAATATGATACTCTTTTTTACCTTGATGACTTTTTTTTTATTAACAATTGATTTTCTAAAACATAAAAATTGGGCCTCTATTGTAATATTCATCCATGATAAAACATATTTGCATGCTTCACTAGATGAATATAAGGGCTGGACATCGTTATCTTTTATTCTGTACTCTTTGAAGACAATGAGTCTTATCATGATATCATGGTCTAGCTGAACATATATTACTTGAATTTTTTTGGCAATGATGACATATGAGTTTCACAACTAATCAAATATTTTCACAACCAAAAATATAAACCATAGAACTGCTTGCTGTTATTGTCGAACATCTCTATAATGTGTTGGATATTGTTAGGCATCAAATGCTAAAACTAAAAAACTCAACCCTTAAGCAATCAAATACCCATTATTAGTAAAACATGCATCCAAAAAAGTAATGAATCTTTTTTTTTGCCAAAAATATGATTTCACTATTTTCTCTAAATGCAAAAAAAAAAAAAAAAAAAGTATCTAAGTGGATATGTAATTCAAGTATGATCATAGATTTCTTATTGTCACGCCCTCAACCCATATCGCCTAGGCTAGACATGTGACATGGCCCTGCATACTCTCTAGGGTCATCCCTAAAGGGATATGCAACCATGTCACACATCCAACTCTGGTGACAAGTTGAGTGTGACACTTATTGAGCATATTTAGAAGAAAAAAAAAAATCTCATCGGTATCTATAGTTTACATGCGCTTGAATCTTAAACACATCTTGTTAATATCCAAACATTAATCGGTTATATTGCCCTTGGATTCTAGATGTAGAATACAAATTCATATATCATAATACAAAAAGATAATTTAAAGGACAGGTAGATTTTGAGAAAAAAAAATAGGATGGATCTGTGACCTCAAACAGAGTTATACACAGTAAGATATGGATCAAAAAGATCCTCTCAGGTATCTGAATGGGCAGATTGGTTCTGGAACCTTTTGTTTGACTCTCATTTTATGATTAGGGGTATCACCTGACAGAAAAGACAGCCCATGAAATTCTATGAGCTTACAAAAGAGGAATTATCTGGATACCTGAGGTATATGCGGTTTCTTGCATAGATTTTTTGTATTGGAAATTATATGAGGCATAGTTAACCAAAACCCTAACTAAATGTGCAGCATACTACTTTTTTCCTCTTAATGTTGGCTTTCATGAATCATAGCATGAACCAGACCATGAATTGATGGTAGCAGCAACATCAAGTATTTTTGAAGAAATATATGCATGTATTTGCATTTTCCCCACAAGGATTTGATAGTCACACTTCCATTACTAATCTCAGCAGTATGTTCAACACAAAAATGATTTATGAATCGAAGTTTTGCACCTAAATTGAGCATTACAATGGCAGCATAAAGAGAGCAGGTAGGGCACACAGTAGGATACTGGATGTCTGAAATCAGTTACTAGGTGAAATCCAGTCCATATACTGCATAGGCTTTTCAGCATGACATCAGGGAACAATAGATGAATTGGTAGTAATATAAGCAAACAAATGACTTGACAGAGCAAGGGATAACCTTCCAGTACTAGTGTTATGCTCGAGCCTAAAATCTTGCATAGCATAGAAGGCCAACGACGAGGGTAGCAAAGACTAACAGGAATTGAAGGGAGGGGGTGGGGCGAAGCCTTCTGGGCCCAGGCAATGTCGGTGCTCGTAGCAACAAAAAAAGTTGGGACCTCCAAGGGAGCAATGTGGGGTTTATTTTCCAATGCAACCATTCAAGCAGTATACGAACGTCCTCAAATCAAAAGCACTTAAGCATGTCTCTCTACAGCTGTATAAAGTATAAACATTTATAATGAATGTTCTTCAAAAGAATATATATATATATCATTGAGTTGTCAACAAGATCCTGAATAAAACACGGCGAGTACAACATGATGTAGTTAGCTATATCCCAAATTTGATGCCAATGGGTATTAAAAGGAGTGACTGTCAAAAGATCATATGATTTAGGATCTGGTTGGGATTGAAGATAAGAGACGGGATGCATTCTAATGAGTACCACATGACGAACAGTAGGCAAGGACTGCAGGGTGCAGTCCATGTTGCATGATCACATGGGAGGTCACCCTAGAAGATTGTCCGCTTACGGCAACACCATAGTGAAATGTGGTCATTTGGGGGCCCTCGTCCTCGGCTTAGTCATGTATCACGCTGCCACTGCCAATAAACATGACTCATGAAAAACTCCAAACTCAAAAGGACGCCATGAAGGGCAGCAGAGTTGGCAAGGACACCATTCAAGGATATTGGAACCCACAAATGGCTTGGAGTTACCAGTGCTGCTTCAGCTTTTCTCTTACAGTTTGTTACACTTGCCGACCCCATATGGATAAAGTTAGGCCTGTTGGTTTTGGTTATCATTGTGGATATCCAATGAACGTTTTCATGAATCTAAAAAAAACACTCTGCATGATCAAACAAGTGGTTGAGAGTAGACCACAGACCAACAGACATGCTTCAAGAAGGCCAGATGCCAAGCACATGGAGGGCAGGGAAAGCAAAGGACAGGAAGTAGGACAGGAACCAAAGGAAGAGACGCAACGATAGGTAGGAGTGAGGGAATATTAAATACCGCGAAAAGGACAGAACATCATGTTTTACAAAGATAATAATTATAGAATTTACAATTTGGGTGGGGGGAATAGAATTTTTAGCTTTTATTATCTATGAGATAAGAACATCAGTCAACTCATTTACCTCGAATGTTAGGAGGCCTGGCTTCAGACACAAGTTTATGGAGAGCTCATTTAACCCATGAAGAATATTCCCTGGTAGACAATGCATGGATCCACATCTAAACTAAAAGATGAGTGGTTGCAAGTGCAAGTTCACCCATGCTGATCAAACTAAACTAGGATGACTAAGATAGTGAAAGGAGAATTCTTCATGACTAAATCACATATAAATATTACAGGAATAAAATCATAAAAACATGTGTGAAATTTGGTCATACGATTGCTGCAATAAAATAGCAGTAGCAACCACATAACGCTGAACATTATTAATTGAGTCATGACTATATTTCTGCAGGCAATAACATCAGCTGTCATTCTGCTTACAGAAGAATTGCCTTTCTTGACAGGCATCATGGCCCAGAACATTGTAAAAAACAAATGCTTTGGCTGCAGATAACATAACATGGCAAAAATCACAATTGTATACCATTTTTATCCGATGTGACTTTATTTCTTAGAACCCCTAAAGTGTTCTCCATAGTAGTAAGCACTGCCAACCATCAGAGCAACTGTTGCACCCTGAACCACAACACGAGCCCTCATTAGCTTCTGTCCCAGCTGAGAATTTCCTTGTCTGAAGCTGATCAGGCCCGCAGTAAGCACACCAGCAGTGAGAAGCGCACCTGAGTGACTTTAGTATTAGATGATGAATGCAGAAAAAAACAGCAAAAGAATTAAGAAGAAAGGTTGTTATGGATGAACATCATCCAAAAATTACAGATAGGTAATAATGTAATTTGCAACTATCCCCATTCACCAACTTTCAAACTATAGGAAGTTATAATTATCCAAAATGTGCATCAAAATAATGATTACCAGCAGCAGTGGCTAAAGTCCATGTATTATAGGGCTTTAATTTGCTTATTTGAAAACAAAACTTTCTTCTTAGGCCATCATATTGAGCTTTGCATTTGCTTTTACTTGAACAAGATTTCATAATCACAAATCTGTGGCAGTCATGATAATAAAAACAACTTGGTTAAACACTCTGCTTATGAAATTAAGAATTTTAGGATAATAGATCACCCTTAATCAACTTCTTATATAATACCCAGTTTCATTTTAATAAGTTGATTTGATTTGATTTGATTACAGCATCATGAAGTATAATTATATAATTAAATTGGTGAAATATTGGCTTCAATATGGTGATCCAAATTAAGCCCAACATGTGCTTTGCTTATGTATTTGCCTAATCTAAACAAGTTAAACCTTTGAAAAAGCACCACAATACATCATTTAACCTGCTAATAATTACACATCCATTGTTCCGGGGAAAACCTTCAACTTGGGATTTCTCTCCAATTTAGGTATTCTGACAGATAACTCTATGTCCATGCTTGTCCAAGGATTATCATGTTAGTCCATATGATACAAGGTACTATGTTATGTAATGTGGGAGCAATATGAGCATGGTACAGGATAATGCACCATTGCGCCATTTGTGTTCGACCATATTGCCTCACATTGAGATATAACAGTGCATATTATTACAATATACAAGGTACAAGACAATTTAAAGCAATAAAAGCTATACACTAGTTTCACATTTTTAACCCATGCCTACGGGTTTCAAACACGCCTGTGTGCAGCATCATCAATATTTCTCTTCTTGGAGAAGCTAAAATACAGAAGGACATGTACAGATATGTTTGGTGCATGCCAAGCATCTTCAATATCTAGCTAGTTGATGAACCTAAACCTTGGACATACTTGCTAGGACATGCACATGCACATCCACAAGTGCAAATGCACGGACATGCATGAACATAAGCACAAAAACTCACCCAAACACATGCACCCACAAAACAACCCACGCCACATCCACCTAAATGAATGCAAGCGCACACATCGACACAGATATCCATTCCAGCGTGCACAAGCACAACATGCACACAAGTATGGTTGCTGCATGCCAAGATGTCCAGATGCTTGAAGATGATAAACAATGCAGGACATTTATTAGGATGCTTGCATCAATGAAGTTGGAGAAGTAGAATGTTGCAAGCATCAATACAGTTCATAAAAATTAGTGTCATGATGATAATTGGTGAATGTGCACTAGAATGCGCACATCGCAAAACCTGGCAGGTCACTTGGTTCCCAATTATCATATGGTTAACACAAATGTGGGAATTCTGCAACCGTATTGCAATTCGTTCTGTAATTTTAAATCTAAGGAACTGAAGAAATTATCAAATATTTTTGACACCACATTGATTGTCTTGCCAACAAGTGATTCCATATTTATCAATATTGAATAATATCGCAATGGGTGGGATGAATCTTACATGGATCCAATTTTATCAGCTTAATTTAGACTTATGGTGCTGAAGCATACAAGCAAGCTTTAGGTGCTTCCATGTTTACTGGCCTACAACTACATAGGCAGACTTAACGCAGAATGACTTGACAACAGTGCAGTATGTGAATGTGCACTGTCAGTCAGATTATGTGCAGCTTGAGCTCAAGATCCATGTCCAACATCCCCTCCTCTTTCTACTGCTTAATTTCTCTCTTGTACCTGAAAAGACAGAGGGATATATGTTTTACATGGGTGTTACAATTCAGAGAAAATCATCTTTCATTAACAGATGCATGGTTTCTTTTCTATAAAGACAGAAACATAGCCAGTGGTGAAGGATGATATCTTTGAACCATAAAGCATACTCATTGAATGAAAGTTTGTACCTATGATTTACCAAATTATGAAAATTATGATAAGCCCTTATCACACCCTTTTCCAAACAACCCTTCACTTTTTAAGAGACCGGAAGTCATCCTCATTCTTCCATCCTAGCTTATAGAACTTCCCCTTTGAATTCAAGAGAAGTCTTAAGAGTGCAGTTGAAAGTTAAATAGGCCCTTGCGTCTTAGAGAATGACATGAAGTCCAAATAAGTGTGCTAAGAAGGAACTCTTTCAAACATTAAGAAGAAGGAAGTTAGTTAGGTCCCTTTCCTGGATCAGCACATTGAATGAGGCAAGTGGATCATCACCATATGTCCTGCAGACATGGGGTCAAAACTAGGAATGCATGTCTATCTTTTGTTCTGCTTTGCCAGCATCTCATCCCTGAATATCTTAGGAGAAATACCAGGTTGATCCAAACAATCATATCGGCACGCCAATCTAGGAGCCCAAGAAAAACCCATGCTTAAAGGAAAGGTTATGTTTAAACTTATAAATTCTTCAAGGTGCCCCCACCAGCAAGTTTCTGCTAAAGATGTTTCCATCAAAACCGATCCAAGGCTGATGCAAGTAGAATTCTGAGCCAACCTGTCAGAAACAGTTCAAGGACTCGACGAGCTCATTTCTTGTATCTTGAGCGTAAGCTACCACTATAATGTTTACATTTACACTATGGTAATGTAAAATAGATGCAACTTGTGGCACCCTAAGTTCTATTTATTTTTAATTATTTATGCAAAACCATAAAATTGACTAATTAGTGAAATTCTCATCAATCACTACTGAACTATTTTAAAGTAGATGATATTATTTGGTGTTCGCACAAATGGCAATGGTTAATATTACTTACGCAAAACCAAAGAAGTTCTCCAAATAAATTTTTCAACGCCAGTGGCCTTGAATGCTTAATTAGCTGACATACTTAGGATAACATTTTGTCATTGCTGTTCCTAAACTCTAACCTCTATTTTTGCTATAGAAGGTGCTACCTTGTCAACTGCTGCCACCACTCATCCTTGAACGGACAATCACCTCCATACAGTAAAACGCCAAAGAAAGATCATTTGTATCATAGCGTAATTTTATCTGCACTCTCCACCACTTTTTAGGATATCTTATGCAGCATCATACCATAGGTGAGTTGTGGGACTTAATAAAAATATTGAAATGAAGATAAGTATCAACAAGAGTGCATCATAAGGAGATCTATTGAACAAAAATGGATAAGGAAGAACCAGCAATAAAGCAAACTCAAACTACAAATTTATGAAATGAATCAAATGGGAAGTAATTTGATGAGAAACTCCAAATTGTTGATGTCATCGGCAAGCACTCTCTTAAGTTAATCATTTACAGAACCCTAGGCATAATGTAAGTGCAATTGTGTCATTTCAGACGACCAATAGGGAAGAGGGGAAATTATATGTTGAATTCCAAATAGGTTAGGAAGGGAGCAAAAAAGAACAATAAAACTGATATTTTGATAACAAATCTCAAACCTTAATCAAATATAAGCAAAAGAATAGATATTACATATGACATACTTGAATAGTTTCAAAGGAAGAGTTAGAACAATCATCCCAGGCTCCCAGCAAACATGGAAACCATAAGAAGCAAGCACCTTACGATTGGTGAAAGGCACGCACACATGAAAACGCATGCATGTAGACACCCCACATGGAAAACATTGTTGTGACCAAGGTCCACAATCCACAAAACCAATATTGAAACTTATATTTGTACATTACCTATTCGGTCCACAATGCCATTCTTTTTTCACCCTTAACTACTCGGTACTAGATAGCACGGGTCGGTTTGGATCGATTCGATTCATACCAAGTTGAAACTCGGTATTGTATCAGCACCTTATCAATATGGTATGATACGGTCCATGCATATACATAAAAAGCATGCACAACAAAAGCTACCACCCAATCAAACAAACCAACCCCCCCCCCCCCCCCCCCCCCCCCCTCCCCCGAACAAACGCCAAAAAAGCTGTTGTGACCAAACAAATTGACCTTTCTTTTCACTAAGCCACACATATAAAAAGCATGCACAACAAAAGCTACCATCTGATCAATCTTACTTGTAGCTTATTGGGCATGGGCTTTGTTAAAAGAAAGGTCAATTAGCATGGTTAAAACAATGCTTCTGGACCAACACCAAAACCACTGTTGTGACCATACAAATTGACCTTTCTTTTGTTAAGCCTATGCTCAACAAAAAAATAACCCCCCCACATCCAAAACACACACACACACAATGCATACACACACACAACGCATGACAAAAGCTGTAAATTGCGCTTAGCTCCTAGTTTGTCGAGCATATGTTTGGCAAAATGAAAGGTCAATTTGTATTATCACAATAGCATTTTAAACAGACTGGTTGAACCAGTTAATTCAACCCTTTGGTTTGTCCAATAGCTTAACCGTCAGCCAATGTTTTACCAAAATGGTGACATAAGCAAGTTTTATGAATCCAAGCCTTTATACCGACTGCTAAAAAAATATTTGGCACTAGCCTTAAATTTTTTTCCTGAAGATGTATGTGAGTGCTTTAACACTTATTTCTTCAGCATATAAACAAAAAAAAATAAATAAACAAATTGTATAGCCTATGCACCATGGGCCCAACTCCTTATGATCCTTAAACAAACAAAAAAGAGAGAAGACCGAGGTACAAAACCATTAGTTTTCTTCCTTCAGCCCTACAAACACCCCCCCCCCCCCCCCCCCCCCCCAAAAAAAAAAAAAAAAACCAAGAAAAAAAACCACCAACCAAATTGAAGAAAAGAAAGCAAGCAAGCTAGCTATTATCAATAACATCACACTTCAACTTGTACAACCATATAGCTTTTGTTGGACAGTCTTTGCAGCACCGACGAACACTTTCTTTTCTTACCATCTCGGTCCTCGGACTTCAACCTACCCACCCACACCTCTAGAGACTGGTAGAGAAGAAGCTCCAATACCCTCCACCATTCACACCTCACATAGCATTATTTTCCTTTTATATTTATATAAGGGGCTTACTTCTTGTCTTTGGCTTTAATTAGTGACCAATCCATTGTACAATCTCTTAACTTCTAAATGAATCCTTTAGAGCATCTGTTGAACAAGTTTTCATCTATTTTTAGTTTGTTTTCACCTATGATGTTGGGGGTAGTGATCCCAAGCCCGGATAAAGGAGAAGGGTTGCGTTAGGTAGCTGACAGCCAGCGTAAAACTCCATCAGAACCCTTAAAACATGAATTGATAAATCAAACTATGTGAAGGACTGGAACGTCCCTATTAAGAGATGCGTTGCATCTGCCTCTGAATGTTTTGAAAAATGGGCAAAGGGCATCGCATTAACGCCCGGATGTGGTGATAAATGAGCAAGGATTCCTACAATACGACAAGTGCGAGTAAGAAAGTTAGTCCATGATAGTCAACTTAGAGTAGCAACATGGAACATAGGAACACTAATAGGTAAAACTATGAGATAGTTGACACTATGATTAGGAGAAAAGTAAATATAATATGCTTACAAAAGACTAAATGGATAGATGAAAGATCTAGAGAAACAGAGAATACATGATATAAATTATATTACACTGAAAAATATAAAAAAGAAATGAAGTAGGAATAATTGTAGACAAGAATTTTAAGAAATATGTTGTTAAGGTAACTAGGAAAGAAGATCGGACTATATCACTAAAACTTATAATTGAGAATAATAGAATTAACATAATTAGTGCATATATACCATAAGTAGGATTAGACCAACAAACAAAGACACAATTTTGAAAAAATATAGATGAAGTAATGCAAGAAATACTACAAAAGAAGAAAAGATATATTTGGAAGGAGATTTTAATGGAGATGTAGGTAAACAGAGGGATGGATATGAAATGGTACGTGAAGGATATGGATTTGGAGATAGGAATAAAGTCGGCGTGAGCTTATTAAATTTTGTAGTAGCGTATGATCTAACAATAGTAAATACTTGTTTCAAAAAGAGAAATAAATATTTAATAATATTTAAAAATGAATCTAATAAAAGTCAAATAACTTTTTCTTAACTAGAAAGATAGATAAAATAACATGCAAAAACTGTAAAGTTATTTCAGAAGAAAGTTTAACTTCACAACAGAATAATGGTGGCAGACATATGGATAAAATGAAATATAGAGTAAAACGTAAAACTATTGATTCAAAAATTAAATGATAAATTGAAAGAAAAAAACTAGAATTATTTAAAGAAAAGTTAGTAAGAGTAATGACTATGAATAAAGATAGTGATCCTAACTTAATATGGGAAAAGCAATTAAATGCATAAAAAATATAGCAAAAGAAGTTTTAGGAGAATCAAAAGAGTAGGATTAGTAGGAAAAGAAACTTGATGGTGGAACGAGAAAGTTCAAGTTGCCATCAATCTTAAAAGGACAAACTATAAAATTTGGCAAGAGGCTAGGCATGAAAAAAGTCTTAAAAAGTATAGGGATGCAAAGAAAGAAGCTAAAAAAGCAGTAAGTAATGTCAAACTTAAAGCCTTTGATGAGTTATATAATAGACTAGATACGAAAAAAAAAAGATAAAAAGACTATATATAAATTAACAAAACTAAGAAAAAAGAAAATAAAAGATCTTGATTATATTAAATGTATTAATGATGAAGATGAAAGAGTCTTGGAATGGCAATGGCCCGAGGCGGTCTATACCGGTCCCCGTCCCCGTTAGAAAAAATGTCCACATTTCTTGCCTCGTTAAGCCATTATAGTTATCGCGACGGGATGGGGATACCCGATTATGCCCGTTTGTTCGTTTAAATAAAAAAATAAAATTATTTTATTAAAATTATAATTTATTAAAAAATAAAAAATACTATATATAAAAATCTAATAGAGCTCTTTGAAAGAAGGAAGAGCAAGAGAGGGCTGCATGAAAGAAGAAAGATCAAGAATCAGGGAGAAAAAATTCAAACATATTTTACTATATATATTTTTTTATTTTAAAATTTTAATATATTATATATATGTTTTAAAATTTAAATATATTATATTAAAGCTAACAGAATAGGGATAGGGCAGAGAATACCATCCCCGGGCCGTTTATCCGTTTAGCCGTTAACGAGAAATCCTCGTTAGCCATTTAGACCGGGATTCCCCGACCAGTTAAAAATGGTACCAACCGGATAAACGACAAAACAAAAAATATTATCATTCCTAAAAGAGTCTTAGTAAAAGAAGAAGATGTAAAAGAACGACGAAAAAGTTACTTTAAAAAATTATTAAATAAATATAATTTAAAAAATTTAAGAGTAGAAGGATATGATAATCTAGGAATAACAAATGAGCATAATTTTTTATAGATTTAGCATGCTTGATGTTAAAAAGGCTTTGAATAAAATAAAAAATATAAAGGCATTAGGACCAGATGCGATCCCTATTTAGGTTTGGAAAGGTTTAAGAGAAATTGGAGTTATGTGGTTAACCAATTTATTTAATAGGATTGTGGCAACTAAAAGAATATCGGATGATTGAAGAAAAAGCATATTAATATTCATATACAAAAATAAAGGAGATATTCAAAACTGTGCAAATTATAGAGGGAATAAACTAACGAGTCATACAATAAAATTATGGAAGAAAGTAATAGAAAATCGATTAAGAACTAAAACTTTGGTGTCAAATGATCAATTTGGATTTATGCCGAAAGATAGACCATAGAAGTTATTTATTTATTAAAAAGATTAATGAAAGATATAGAGAAAAGAAAAAAAAAACCTTCATATGATTTTTATTAATTTAGAGAAAGCATATGATAGAGTAACTAAAGAATAATATGGTAGGTTTTAAGAAATAAGAGTTATCAAAAGGTACATAGAATTAATAAAAGATATGTATGATAGAGCAATAACTATTGTTAAAATAACAATAGGAGAAACTAATGAGTTTTTAATTACTATAGGTTTACATCAAGGATCTACCTTAAGTCCGTATCTTTTTATATTAGTTATGGATGAATTAACCAAACATATTCAAAATGATATTGCATGGTGTATGTTATTTGCAGATGATATAGTGTTGATTGATAAAACTAAATCTGGAATAAATGTTAAGCTAGAGATTTGGAGAGAGACTTTAGAATCTAAAGGTTTTAAGATTAGTAGAACTAAAACTGAATACATAAAATATAAGTGGGAGTAAAAATACAAATGAAGAAACAGTGAAGATTGTAAGCCAAGAGATATCAAGGAGTAAAAAATTTAGGTATTTGGGATCAATTATCCAGCAAGAAGGTGAAATAGGTGAAAATGTGAATCATAGAGTTAAAGCAGAATAGATTAAGTGAGGAGTGCTTCGGGAGTATCCCATTAAAATTGAAAGAAAAATTATATAAAACTGCTATTAGGCCTATTATGCTATATGGAACAGAGTGTTGAGTAATATTGAAACAACATGTGAATAAATTAAGTGTAACAGAAATGCGTATGTTAAGATGGATATGTGGTAAAACTTTAAAAGATAATATTAGAAATAAACATATAAAAAAAATGATAAGAGTAGCCCCAATTAAAGATAAAATGAGAGAAAATTGATTACGTGGTTTGGATATATACAACATAAACCTTTAGATGCTTCAGTTAGAAATAATTTTTTAATAATTCATGGTAAGAATAGAGGTAGAGGTAGACCTAAACTAACATGGGCAGAAATAATTAAAAAAGATATAACTATTTGTAATTTAAATGTTGATTTGGTCCTGAATGGAGTAGAGTGGAGGAAGCATAATCATGTAGCCAACCCCATGTAGTTGGAAAAAGGCTTAGATGAGTTAAGTTGAGTTGAAAAAGGATACAAATTAAATGAACATGAAAGTCCCAAATAAAAAGCACATATCTTAAGGGCTTTCACCATTTGGAAGGGCATAGGAGTAGTTGGTCCCACTCTTATTTATTTTCTCTATTGCGAATCACTTTTGCCCTATCTTTTCCCTCATTTACCATGTTTGGATGTCCCTTCCCTTGTTTCTTTTGTTTCAATGAAGAAAGAAGCGCCCCCGCCCCCCCCTCCTCCCCTCCTTCATTCTTTTCATCTCTCTACTTCGTTTCTCTTTAGAGTTCCTAGCCAATTGGATAATCCTAAAAATATTCAAGGAGTCATTGGGTTCATGGAATAGAGTTAAATTCATGTTAACTTGGTTGAAGTAGCAGCTGCACTATACTCCCTTCTTTCTCCTATCTATTGTTCCTTTGTGGTCCATGGTACATGGAACCTAAGGCCAAAATGCGCCAAGCTTCATTCCTTCAGCTTTGAGGCATAGAAGACTATATTTGTGATCTTCCTTAGTGGTCATCCTTTTCTATTACTCTTGGCTTTCTCAAACCCACTCATCAATCCATCCATCCGTTTCATTATTCAAAAACCCATCGCCACACATCTGTCTCTTTGAATTTGATTTCTGCTTTGACTTTTTTTCTATTTTATGCCCTATATCATATGTCTACATTATTTTAAGCCTCAATCCTTGTTTGTGTCATCAGCTGATAATTTTAACATTTTTTATTTCAATTTCCTATTTATGGCAATATGCTGAAATTTTCCTTCTACATAAACTATTATTAAATATATGTTTCTTGCTTGACAAACAATAGACATTCTAGGTAGTTGAATTAATCTTTGTTTTTGTCTTGATATCAACATGGGATTGTTTTATTGTTGAATTTTGACCACAAAACCTACTTTTCGTACTAATAGGCTCTCCAAAAACAACATTTGGAATTCTATGAACCCTAGGGTGCATTACCATCCCTCTTGCCAGCTTCGACCTTGATTCCATTATCCCCTCCATCATTAGACCCTCACTCCTCCAAGGCACTGCATTTGGCCTGCTCTTCACACATCTCTAAACCTGAAATTCCAATTTTTATAAAAACTTACCAGGTATAGTATTGACAGGATGGTTATCATAATTTATAGACCAAAAATATGGGACTTTATCATATGACAAGGTTATAAAAATCTAGCACATACTCGGTACTCTTGTTCTTCTCGATGAAGATAAAAATAGATTCTACTAAACCAACAGGCACAAAGCGACTGTATTTTTTTCTCAATTCCATTCCATATTCAACTCCTCTCAACAGTAGGACAAGCAATCATGAACAAGGTTATCAATTCAATCGCTTGCTTGCTGTCATAAATTTATTGCCCACTTCTTCCAAACGGAATAAAATGGCCGATGCAGCAAAAATAAATATTCTTAGCAAACACCTCCTTCTTGGGATTGGGAGTTAAGGGATGGCGCCTGTGCTCTAACGATGCAACCATATAAATCGTGATATAACGGTCATTATCATGTAGAATCGAACCAATCACCAGCCATAATCAAAGTCGATCCCACCAAGGAAAAAAGGTTTCGGATTTTACCCCCAAAATCTAGGCTAAAATGAAGCAGAGATCCAATCACAGTTTGAGAAAATATGCCAGAAAAACGAAAAATCTCGTATAGAAGCGCGTTGAAATATAATCTCGTAAAGAAGTGCATTGAAATAGCAGAAGAGTAGAGGGTTTGGGTTAGGGGGTAATTTACCGACGGGGACGAGAGGGTTTTTGATGGGCTTCTTCCGATCGAAGAGGTCCTCAAGCTGCGGATCGGCGGCTCCCATCTTCTCCATACATACGCCGACGAATCCCAAAGAGGGGGGCCGAATAAAAAATCTCAATCCTAAACCTTGTGACGGAAAAAATGGACACGGTACTCGCCTCTTTTCACCCAAGCTATAGCGCGCGTCCACCCCTCGGCAGGTATCCGGTCACCGCCAGAGAGCGTAAGCAGAGCGCTGTGGCAAGTGCCGGAACGGCCTATCCGCCGTTGAGGGCCGGATCAACGGATTGGCCTGATGGTTTCGCCACATGCGTAACGATGATGTCAAATAATATTTTTATTTTTTTAACAAACGACGATCATACTAGTCTAATGTAAGTCAGCCATATAAGTCAGAATATAAGATCTATTTAAGTACAAAAGGATAGAAGTCACTCTACTTCCAGATCCTAATCCCAGAATGATAAGCCATCGAGTCTGCTATCCAGTCAGCCGCCGCATTGGCTTCCCTATATACATGATCAATGTGGACTCTATGAGCTTCCTGAAGGGTACCCGATATCATGTAGCAGAGGGTTAGATGCAGCCGGATCACCGTTATCCTGGCAGAGCCATCTGATAACAGTAAGAGAGTCTTCCTCGATGAGAAGACTATGAGCACGAGAATCCGAGTGGCGTAGGAGATACCCGCCAGGCTGCGTAAAGCTTTGCTAGCGGGACTGAACAATCCAAAATACCAATGCCCCCAGCCGCCAGCATAGCACCATCAAAACCACGTATTATGAAGGCTGAACCAGTAAGTCTACCCCGAACACTGCCATCAAAATTGATTTTAACAAACTCTGGGGGAGGGACCCCAGTGGCCAGGACTGTTAAAATCCGATGCGGAGCAGTGGTAAGTGTATTTCGTAGATAAGGAGATCGCTTTTCTGGCTGTCATATGTGGAGATGCACGATCATCATTAAAAACAATATGATTCCGTGATATTCAGATCTGGTAAGCTGTGTAAGTCCAGGTGGCCGCTTGCTACTGAGTACCTGTCTGAATATAACAGAAAAGAGTCGCACAGTGAGAAGTAGTGCTATCCTGCCCAAACTGATAGTCAATAATTTTCCAAATCTATCTAGCTCTGGGGCAAGAAAAGATAGCATGATCAGTAGTCTCCTCCTCCTGACAACACACAGGGCACCTCGGCTGGATAGATAGCCCCCTTCTAGAGAGAAAAGAGCAGGTTGGGAGGCAGTCCCAAGCAAGCTTCCACATGAATAACTAAATCCTAGGATGGGTAGAAAGCCGCCAAATCCACGCCACATCCATCCTACGCTGAGCCTGTGGCCTGTAAATTTTCAGAAGATCCCTCATAGGAGCACTGGGGAGACAGGATCTTTTCCAGAGTCTAGCATCAGTAGTGGGTCCCAGAGTGAGAGGGACAGAGAGAATCCTGCGAGCAAGCTCAATACCGAAGAATCGGGTCACCGTGGGCAGGTGCCAAGAGGAGCAGTCATGAGAGATCAAATCACTGATTCTCAAACTGCATGGGACATCATCACTGATAAAGGTATGCCAACGAGAAAGAGGGATATCAGCAATCCACGTATCTTAGACAACATCTACCGACGAGCCATCACCAATCAACCAGGAGATGTTTTCCAAAATAGTTGGAGCATGACGGCAAACCTCCTTCCAAAAGAATGAATGTCCCCGAACCGACTGAAAATCCATGGTGGGAGACCAGTCTCCATATCTGGATCGCATAAAAGAGCTCCATAATGAGTGCTGATTGAGAAGGAACCGCGTAGCGTGCCTAGCAATCAGAGACTCCCTCCTCACAATCAGCGAATGAATGCCAAGGCCACCCTCAGAAATCGGCAAACAAACAGTGTCCCAATCAATCAAATGGATACCATGCCCCTCCTGTCTGGATGCCCAAAGGAAGTCCCTAAAGCTCCTCTCAATCCTCCTCAAACACGTCAGTGGAACAATGGAGTTAGACAGAAGGTAAAGAGGAAGAGAGGTGAGGACAGACCGTAAGAGGGTAACTCTACCCATCATAGATAACCCAATGACCTGCCATCCATCTAGACGATCACGGATCCGGCGCTCAATGTCAATGTAGTCACTACATCTGGGTCGTCTACCAGTTATAGGGATTCCCAGATAAAATAAGCGATCAGTCTATTTAGTAATGCCCAAGGTGCGGATGATGGCTGTTTTAGTAGTACCAGAGATCCGCGGGCTGAAGCAGATAGAGGATTTCTAAAAATTGATCTTCTGACCAGAGGCCTGACAGTAGCACTGAATCACTGAAGCAAAGGAGGTTGCATTATGGACATTAGCTCTCCCAAGAAAATACAGTCATCAGCAAATAGGAGATGGAGACGGTTGGCCCTTGGGGGCCTGCAGAGAATGGGGTAATACATAAATCCAGCTGAGCCTGAGAGAGCGAGCGAGACAGATCATCCGCAGCAAGGATGAACAAAAAAGGGGATAAAGGGCATCCCTGCCTCAGACCCATTTCAGAGTGGAAAAAAGATGTTTGACTTCCATTGATGAGAAGAGAGAATGACGGTCTGTGAATACAAGCCCTAATCCAATCAATAAAGAGAGTATCAAACCCAAATTCCTGAAGAGTTCAATACAGAAAATCCCAACTCAATCTATCATAAGCTCGCTCCATGTCCAGTTTGACAGCCATAAGGCCCTGACTGTGGGAAGATCTCTGAAAATCATGCATGAACTCCTGGGCAATAAGGATATTATCAGTAATACATCGCCCTCTAATGAATGGTCCCTGCTCAGGGTGATGAGGCGAAATAATGATCTGCATACGAGAGACGAGGATCCGCGCACAGACCTTGTACAGAGTGGTGCAGAGACTAATAGGACGGTAATGAAGCGAAGTGGAAGCATCCGATTGCTTCGGCACCAGAGTGATGAAAGTCCGATTCCAATCTGCTGGAATAGATTTGGACTGAAAAGAAAGCTGGATAGCTTGCAGAACATCCTGTCCAATAATGTTCCAATAGTAGCAAAAGAAAAAATGTGGAAATCCATCAGACCCATGGGCTTTATCAGGCCCAAGATCCCATAAAGCCTTCTGAATCTCTTCCGTTATGATAGCTCTAGTAAGAAGATCATTCTCATATGCAGTGAGTTTTTTGGAGCTCGGAACCGGGTGGACAGGGAATCCATCCCCATTACGCTCCGACCATCTAGACTGATAGAAATGTAGGAGCTGATCTCTGATAACCTGGATGTCCTCATGGTAGTTCCCTTCCTCATTAGCAAGGGCCGGATCCTATTCACTGCACGGCGTTTCAATGTAGCTTGATGAAAGAATCTGGTATTACGGTCCCCTTCTCTAATCCACTGGACCCGAGACCTCTGTCTCCAAAAAATCTCCTACTGCAGAAGAAGAGAGTGGTGAAGGGCCAGCTTAGCACGGAGGGAAATAAGATCAGACTCAAAAAGACCACCTTCCTGGTCTTCAATAGTCTGAAGGGTAACAATGTCAGTTTCCACTAGCTCTACTTTTCTGGTAATGTCCCCAACCTCCATTCTGTTCCATCTGGAGAGTCTACGTCTTGCTAGCTGAAGACGTCTGGATAGCCTATAAGTGGCACTGCCTCTGACTGGTATCTGCCAAACTTGAGAGAGAATAGTCCTTGCTGATGGATAGGAGGTCCAGAACTGCTCAAAGCGGAACAACTTCCATTGTTGAGTCTCCGTCTCTGTAGAGATCATGATAGGGCAGTGATCCGAGGCAATCCTCGAAAGATGAGTAACGGTGGCAGTGGGATAATGCTGAAGCCACAACCCCGAAGCCATGGCCCTGTCTAGCCTCTCCCAAATCCTAGCAGAGCCTCGGTGATTGTTACACCAGGTGAATTGAGGACCTGAGTACCCCAGATCCATCAAGCCTGCGTCAGAAATAAAGGTTCTAAACTCAGAGATGTCCGCCGACCTGGCTCGATACCTGTCCCCTCTCTTTTCATGGGCCCCAACTATACAGTTAAAGTCCCCCACAACAAGAGATGGGTAACCCTGATGAAGAAGGCCAAGAATCTCTGCCCATAGCACACGTCTCTCACGGAAGTCCGTACTGGCATAAGTAGCTAAGAGAACCAGGGATCAGAAGATCCCTTAGTGATAACAAGAGCAACCTGCTGGTTGCACTGGTGGAAAGCATCAATTCGAATCATAGAGTTGCGCCATAGGGCCAAAATACCTCCAGAAAGCCCCACAGACTCCACAGCATAGGAGGACCAGGATCTGGAGACATATCTCCTAAATCGAGTTAAACTGTCACCCGACAATCGGGTCTCCAATAATACGCAGATATCAAAACTATGTTGCTGCATAAGTCTTCCAAGGAGGAGCGAAACGAAGGTTTCTGAGCTCCTCGAACATTCCATATGAGGATCTTCATTTAGTGGTTGGGAGAGATTGGGACCCAACCTGGTCCTCTGTCATATCATCATCAGAGATTGGGACCCAACCGGAACCCAATTAAGATAATTCAATCAATCAAATTGATTAATTAAATCATATACGATTCTCAATCATTGATCAGCAAATAGATCATCCTAGGAAACTTCTATGCGTGTGACTCTCTAGGTTCGAACCTAAGCCGGTAGCATAGAAACAACTTTCTATACTAATCGATGTGCTCATCTAGCAATGGAACCCGACGTCCGGATAGGTCGAAGAGTTGCCGAGCAAACTCCAAGAACCCTAAGAAACAGTTACTGTATAATTCATCCTCTTGACCACAAATGCTAAGGATGGCTTAAGAGCCTGTCAACTCTAAACAGCAAATCCATATAGTGATTTCAATTTTAGTGATCATGTGACCTTCACATGAAGTGCCTTGGCCAAGGTCTTGCTAAATTGAAACACAAGTATTTCTCCTTTTAACGGGATAGGTCAAATTCCATCTTGATTCACAACTGACTACCACAAGTACTTGACTACACCTAGTAACCTTTTGTAGCTGGATTAGAAATCCAGGTGGTCCGGCACCTAAGTACAACGAGTTGCTTGTAAGCCACTGGTTGTGATCTTCAGGTCTGAAGGATACTTATACCTATATCTTCTGATTAACTCTTGACAGCAGAGTATCCGGAAATGAGTCACGTTCGGTGAAATGTACTCCTACACTTTCACCTGTATGTCATACCAGTGTCTCTACACTCCTTGGTTAAGAGGATAACCAACAAATGTGATATACAACGTCCTATAATTGATAGTACTATGGCCCTGTCATAGTATATCATTTGGTCGCGAACTCTTTTAAGGACCTTCTAAGATAAATCCTCCTTTATCATGAGGAAGATCCTAAGGGCTTCATTACTTTCAGGAGTATTAAGAAGATGTTCTTGTAATGAATAAACTGCCAAATAACTTTTATTAATATATCAATTTATATACAATTTACATCAGCACAATCATCAAATGATTGGCTTTAGGATACAATTCCCAACAGAACCCTCCTCTCAATCTCAAGGTAATCCGAACAACAGGGGCGTCTCTCCGTTATAGGGATCCCCAAATACATAAGCCTATCAGTCTGAGAAGTAATACCGACAGATTGGTAATGGCTTCCCTGGTTCTTCTAGAAGTCTTCGGACTAAAGCATATGGAGGACTTTAGAAGATTGACCTTCTGTCCCGAAGCCTTACAATAGCCCTGAATAATAGAATGAAAAGAAGTCGCATTATCAACAGAACCTGGCCCAGAATGATACAATCATAAGCAAAAAGAAAATGAGAGACGAAGGGGCCCCCTGAGCCGACCATAAATGGGACAATCCGCCTATCTAACTGAGCCTGATATAAAGCACGTGAAAGATCATCCGCAGCCAGGATAAACAGCAAAGGAGATAAAGGACATCCCTGCCGGAGTCCCATAAGAGAGCAGAAGAACTCAGTCAGGCTCCTATTGACGATCAGAGAAAAGGAAGGCCTTTGAATGCAAGCCATAATCCACTCTATAAACAGCCCATCAAAACCAAACTCCAGAAGAGAACATTGCAGAAAGGCCCAACTCAGTCTATCGTAAGCTCGCTCCATATCGAGCTTAACAGCCATAAGACATCGACTGGCCGGAGCTCTCTAGAGATCATGCATAAACTCCTGAGCTATAAGAATATTATCCGAAATGGACCGCCCTTGATAAAAGCCCCCTGTTCAGCAGATATGAGACGAGGGATCACCAGACTAAGACGACGGGCTAAAAGGAGAGCACAGACCTTATACAAGGTAGTGCACAGACTGATAGGTCGAAAGTGCTACGGGAGAGAGGCATCCACACGCTTGGGCACCAAAGTAATAAAGGTCTGATTCCATTCGGAAGGAATATGTCTGGCTTGGAAAACATCCTGAATGGCCTGGACCGTCTCCTGCCCGATAATATCCTAGTAGTGACGAAAAAAGAAGGCGGAAATCCATCAGGGCCAGGGGCCTTGTCCGGACTAAGCTTCCAAAGGGCCATCTAATCTCATCCGCAGTAATCGACCTGACAAGCATATCATTATCCAAGGAAGAAACCTTCCTGGAATCTAGAACCTGAACAACCGGGCCCCCATCACCAGTAGACTCAGCCCATCTAGACTGGAAAAACTGGAGAAGCAGGTCCCTGATAGAGTGGAGGTCCTCCTGAGTATGGCCCTCATCATCGATAAGCTTCCGAATCCTATTAACCGCACGCCGCTTCAAAGTAGCTTGATGGAAGAATTTAGTGTTACGGTCCCCATCAGAAATCCATTGAAACCTGGACCTCTGCCACCAATACATCTCCTGCTGCCTAAGAAGGGAGTGATGACGAGCAAGCAAGTCCCTAAGAGAGGAGAGGTCTGCATCCAACAGAAAACCTTCCTGATCCTCCTTAGCCTGCAAGATACTAATATCATCTTCAACCTTTTTAACTTGTCTGACCAGATCTCCCACCTCCAGCCGATTCCATCTGGACAACCTGCGTCTCGCCATCTTAAGACGACGTGATAACCGATAAACAGCATTACCCCTAATAGGAATATGCTAGATCTGAGAAATGATAGAACGAGCAGTAGAATGGCCAGTCCAAAACTTCTCAAATTTAAACTGCTTTCGAAGATGCTGATTATCCTCTGTAGAAATCATAATGGGGCAGTGATCAGATGTAATCCTAGGAAGATGAGTAACAGAAACTGCATGATACCTCTGAAGAAACTGAGGTGTAGCCATAGCTCTATCAAGTCTCTCCCAGATGCGAGCAGACCCCTGATGGTTGTTACACCATGTGAATTGGGGACCCGAAAACCCCAAATCCAAAAGCCCAGAGGAACCAATGAAGGATCTAAATTCAGTAATATCAGCTGAGCCAGTAACCCGTCTACCTCCACGTTTTTCATTAGCCTCCGTGATACAGTTGAAATCCCCAGCAATAATAGACGGTATACCTTGAGCAATGAGGGAAAGTAATTCAGACCAAAGAACCTTTCTCTCCCGATAATCTGTACTGGCGTAAACAGCGGATAGAAGCCATGGGTCAGAGGTCCCCTTAGAGATCATAAGGCCAATCTGTTAGTTATACTGATAAAAAGCATCTATCATAGTAGCAAAGTCTCACCAGATAGCCAATATTTCTTTCGATAACCCTCAGCCTCCGCAACATCGCCTCCTTTGAGTTCTTTTGATAGATAGTGTCTTTGTTGAAACTAAACCTTGAATTCAAAAAATCATATTATCATAGTCGCTGGCGAATCCGATTGTTGCGTTGAATGATGATGATAAAGAGAGCTGGAGAAGTTTTTTTCTTTTTTTTTTTCTCCTTTTAATAAAAGGAATCGGTACGTACGCTTGGATTCTATGGATTAATTTTACTGCCTCGAAAGCAGCGCAGGTTTTATCATTACTTCACTTCGTATATATTTTAGTTTTACCACTACCGATGCCTAATAGTGCTGTCAATTACAGCAGTAAGCAGAGAAATATAAAGCTCTATTTTGGTTCATGATTCAAAAAAATTATTTTTAAAAATATAAATTATATTTTATTAATATTTAGTATTTAAAAATATATTTGATTTATATTTTTAAAAATTATTTTTAAATTTAAAAAATTATATAAAAAATGATGAAATCATAAGTTTTGAACTTAAAAAAAAATAAAAAACATTTTGAAAAAAAATAAAATATAAACAATAAAAAATATTTTTAATTGAATGAAGAATTAATGCTAATCCATTCTTTCTCTCACATGTAGCGTTCATGCTAACTTCCACGAGATCCATGAATATTTTTAAATTTCAAAAAAATTAATAAAATAAAAACTCTTACTACAGTAAAAGGCATGATTTGATATATAAAAAAACTAAAAATTATATTTAAAAAAGTAATAAAAAATTTAAAATCTTTATGTCTTATAAAAAATATAATTTAAAATTAAATTAAATAAAAAAAATTTAAATGATCGAGCCAAACTTGTTGAAAATTAAGATTTTGTTGTTATTTTTTTATAACAATTATTTTCATCACATAAATAAATCTTTGTTTTCTAATAATTCAAAGCTAAGAATTAAATTACTTATAATCACTTTTTAGATCATTAACAGGACACTAGTGAGTGCTTTATATTTCATGCGAGTTGTTCCCAGGTTCTTCTGTGTGGTGTGCTTTAAGATTCATGATCAGGCCATCTTCTTCCCCGATCTTCGGCAAGCTTGGTCGCCTTGTTGATTGCTCCTCATCTGTCCTTCGTTCCGTCTTCCCTACTCTTCCTATGGCTTCCGATGCGAATAAGGAGGATCGGGTTCCCCGAAGGAAGAGGGGTGCTGAGTCTGGATATAAATGGGTTTCGTCATCTCCTTCTCCGGTAGAAGTGGCAAGTTTGGTTTCCAGATTTCCTGAGATGGTTAGGGTCTCGGTGTCGGTGCTGGAGGAGGAGGTGGTGGGTGGTAGCAGCGGGCTGTTATTGCCCGTTCCTTCCTCAAATGGGTGCCGGTCGAAGCCTACATTAGGAGTTCAGACGAGCCGGAATTCCCGATGTCATCGTCCCTGTTACCCTCGCCTCTCGCTGCCATATCATTCACTTCGAAGATCAGACGGCTTGCTCTTTGGTTTTCAATCGGCCGTAGGTGATCAATTGTCAGATTATCGAGACTGAAGCTTGGCACCCGGAATTCTTTCCGGTAGAGGACTCCGTCTCCTCGGTGCTGCTATGGGTAAGGATTCCCAACCTTCCAATGGAGTTTTGGAGGGAGGACATCC
This sequence comes from Calamus simplicifolius, assembly GCA_900491605.1. NCBI lineage: Eukaryota > Viridiplantae > Streptophyta > Magnoliopsida > Arecales > Arecaceae > Calamus > Calamus simplicifolius. The sequence goes on from UESW01004476.1 coordinate 818,465, forward strand.
TTAGAATGATCTCGGAGCCAGCGGGTATCCTCTGTTGTGTTGATGCTGCAATGCTGTCAAAGAATCGGGGAGGCTTCGCGAGGGTGGCGGTCCGAGTTGACCTCCGTTGTCCTCTTCGGCCTGGGACCCGAGTTCAGGGGATTTAGGGACCCTTTTGGTAGCAGTTTGTTTATGAATCCATGGAAGGCATCTGCTCGATTTGTGGATCTCTGCATCTGGTAGGGAAGTGTTCGCCGTCGGCCATGGATGAGGAGATGGATTCAGCTAGTAAATTCGTCTTTGGGCCGTGGATGGTGGCGGTTCATCAGTGGAGGACTGTTGTAGCACCTGAGCCCAAGGCTCCTGCTACTGCATCTACTCCCTGTTCGGCTCCTCAACCGGCTCCAGTGGATCCATGCCTGGAAGCGGGATGGGAGACGCCGTTGAAGGTGAGCCGGCGTCGTCCCTTTGGGTCTTGAAGGCAGCTCCAGTCCTTCAGGCGATTGGAGGGGAGAAGGAAGCCTCTGCTTCGGTGGTTGTTTTGAAGGGTTTAGATAAAGGGAAGCAGAAGCTAGACTCTGTGAGTGGGGAGAAGGAAGTCCCTGTATCAGAGGTCGTGCCGGTCCATCAGGCGCATGCCGTTTTTAAAGGTTCAGTTAGGGAGAATCTGAAAATGGTTAAGGCTAGGCTCTCTGAATCTCAGGTGTCCCAATCCCTAGTGTCTATCAACCCTTTTGCCTCTTTGGGTTTGGGTTCCAGTGAAGGGGGTCAATTCGAGAATAGGGATATGTTTTCGGGCCCCCTCAAGTGGGCCAGACTAGTTGACAGCTTGCCTCCTAGGTCTAATTCCAATCTGGAGAAGAGGAAGGGGAAAAGCAAGGGCAATAAGCTCAAATGTAGAGTGGAAATCGTTCCCTCTTCGATTAGCACGACCCAGCCTTTTTGTTGCCTATGATTCACCGGTCATGAGGTGATGATGGCCAACTTAGATAGGTCTATGGTCCAGGATTGTGAGGCATCCTCTGGTGTTTTCTTTGGTCAGGGTTTAGAGAACATCGAGGTTGATCCAGATCCTTTGTAGGCTAGTCCCATTCAGAATATGGAGGGAGGCCCTTGATCTGCTGGGTGCCATTCTGATAGCTTTATGACAGAGGACCAGGGCGGGGTCCATCTTCCTCCAGTTAATTAATGAATATCTTAATTTGGAATGTAAGAGGTGCTAATAAGCCCTCATTCCGTTCCTCTTTTGGTAGATTGATGCAGTTATATAACTTTGATATATGTGTTCTGTTAGAAACTAGATTGTCGGGTAATAGTCTGGCGCGATTTCGGAGACAGATTGCTCGGTCTTGGTCTTCCTATGCGGTGGAGGCTGAGGGTTTGTCTGGAGGTATTCTGGCCATTTGGCATCTTTCTGCTGTCACGATTGATGCATTTCATCAGTGTAACCAACAGATCGGCCTTGTTGTCTCTGAAGGGTCCTCTGACCCTTGGCTCCTATCAGCGGTTTACGCCATTGCGGATTATCGTGATAGACGAGTCCTTTGGTCCGAGCTCAATTCCCTCCTTGCTTAAGGGATTCCTTCTATTATTGCTGGTGACTTTAACTGTATCACCGAGGCTAGTGAAAAGTGGGGGGGGGGGGGGCAGAAGAGTCACTAGCTCTGCTGACATCATTGAATTTAGGTCATTCATTGGGTCTTCTGGGCTGATGGATATGGGATACACGGGGCCTCAATTCACTTGGTGTAACAACCGGCAGGGGACAACGCGTGTATGGGAGAGATTGGATAGAGCTTTGGCCTCTGTTCAATGGCTTCAAAAGTTTCCTGCAGTCTCTGTTACTCACCTCCCGAGGATTGCCTCTGATCACTATCCTATTTTTATATCCACGGAGGCTGATCATCATCAGAAGAAGCAGTTTAGATTTGAACAGTTCTGGACATTCCATTCAGCTGCTTGGTCTATCATTTCTCAGGTTTGGCACCTTCATATCAGGGGTAATGCAGTTTATCGATTATCTCATCGGCTTATGTTGGCCAGACGTAGACTTTCCAAATGGAACAGGTTGGAGGTCGGGGATCTGGTTAGGCAGGTGGAGTAGGCTGAAGCTGTTATAAGTGCCCTTCAGGTGAAGGAGGACCGGGATGGATTTCTTTTGGATTATGATCTCTCCTTGCTGCACGAGAATTATGCTCATCATCACTCTCTTCTTCGGCAGCAGGAGTTATATTGGAGGTAGAGGTCTAAGGTTCAGTGGATCCATGAAGGGGACCGCAATACCAGATTCTTTCACCAAGCTACTCTGAAGAGGCGGGCTGTTAATAGGATCCGGAGGGTAGTTGATGCTGAGGGGAATTATCAGGAGGACATCCAGTCTATTCGGTCTTAGTTCCTTCGCTTCTTTTAGTCTAGATGGTCTGAGTCCACTGGTGATGGGGTTCCGGTCATCCCGGTTTCTGATTCTAGGAAGGTTTCTTCCTTGGATAATGCTATGCTTATTAGGCCGATCGATGCGGAGGAGGTCCGCTGGGCCCTTTGGGAGCTCGGTCCGGACAAGGCCTCAGGGCAGGATGGGTTTCCGCCCTTCTTCTTTCGTCACTATTGGAATATTATTGGGCAGGAGGTAGTCCAGGCTATCCTGATGGTCTTCCATATGAAGCGCATTCCTGTTGATTGGAATCGGACTCTTATTACTCTTGTGCCGAAGCGCTCGGATGCTTCTCTTCCTTAGCATTTTAGACCGATCAGTCTATGCACTACTTTGTACAAGGTATGTGCCCATCTTTTAGCCAGTCGTCTTCATGAGGTGATTCCCCGTCTTATTTCTGTAGAGAGGGGGTGTTCATTAGAGGTCGTTCTATCTCGGATAATGTCCTCATCACTCAAGAATTTATGCATGATCTCCATAGAGCCCTTGACGGACGAAGTCTTATGGCTGTTAAGCTTGATATGAAGAGAGCATATGATAGACTGAGTTGGGCTTTCCTGCATCGTTCTCTTCAGGAGTTCGGATTTGATGAGTTGTTTATTGAGTGGGTAATGGCTTGTCTTCAGGGGCCTTCTTTCTCTCTAATCATTAATGGGAGCCAGACCGAGTTCTTTCATTCTTATGTGGGGCTTCGTCAGGGGTGCCCTTTATCCCCCCTTTTGTTCATTATGGCAGCGGATGATCTTTCTCGAGCTTTCCATCCGCTCAGCTTAACCGGGCGATTGTCCCTTTTATGGTGGGGGTTGGGGGCCCTTTCGTTTCTCATCTTCTGTTTGCCGATGATTGCATTCTGATGGGTCAGGCATCTACAGATAATGCAGCCTCCTTCAATTCCATTATTTAGCATTATTGTTAGGCTTTGGGGCAGAAGGTTAACCTTCTTAAGTCTTCTATCTGCTTCAGCCCGAAGACTTCCAGATCCACCAGAGAAGCTATTATCAATTTGTTGGGTATATCTACTCAGACTGACCGGTTTATGTATTTGGGGATCCCCATGACCGGTAAACGTCCCCGTTGTTCTGACTATGTGGACCTTGAGAAGCGTGTTCGCCAGCGTATTGAGGATTGGCATGTCACTGGATTATCCATGATGGTTAGGGTCACCATCATTCAGTCGGTTCTTTCCTTCCTTCCTCTTTATCTGCTTTCAAATGCAACCATCCCGACTACTTGTCTAAGGATTGAGAGATGCTTTAGAGATTTTCTATGGGTTTCTATGCAAGAAGGGCATGGCATCCACCTTCTTTCTTGGGACTCAATTTGTATGCCAATTCAAGAAGGTGGCCTTGGAATCCAATCCTGTTGGTTAGGCGTCAAGCTCTGTTGGCCAGACATGCATCACGATTCCTCCTGGAGCCGCAATGTCTTTGGGGCTTTGTGATGCGTGCGAGATATGGTGATTGGAAGTCTGGGGAGCTCTTATTGCCGTCTCGGGGGTGTTCCTTCTTTTGGAAGGAGGTGTGTCAGTATGGTGACTCTATTCTGAAGAATGTCTCTTGATGATTGGTGATGGTCATTCTATTGATGTTATTCAGGATTCTTGGATTTCTGAGCTCTCTCTATCTCGGTGGCCCTCCTTCAGCAGTATTGATGTCCCCTCTGATTTGAGGGTTAAGGATCTGATTTCTCCTGATTCTCATCCTGGTATACTCCCATAGTGATCCGTTTCTTCGGTGAGGAACTTTCTCAGTGGATTCTTTTGATCCCTCTTATTTCTAGTCCCTCGGCTGACGTCAGGCTATGGCAGAGATCCTCTCTTTCTAGGGCCCCTCTCAGGGACCTTATGAAGTTTTTTAGGCCTCAACCCCAGCGCACGAAGGATGCTGCTTGGATCTGGTCTCTTCCCACTCTTCCTAGAGTTCAGCTGTTTATTTGGAAGCTTCTTTGGGATTGCCTTCCGACGTGTGCCTTGCTCTCTCGTAGGGGGTGCCTATTCAGCCATTATGCCCTCTGTGTGGCTTGGCGGACGAGTCTACTAATCATGCTATCTTCATTTGTCCTAGAGCTAGAAGGATCTGGTATATGATGGGTTATTAGCAGAGTGGATGCTTCTGGCTCCCCTCGCTCTCTCTTCTTTCATGATCTCCGGGTGGCTCCTCAGCATAAATGTGGTCTTTGGGCGACCACGGTATATCAGATTTGGTTATCGAGGAACTGGCTTATATTCTCGGAGGACTTTATTTCTCCATAGCGGCTTATGAGGAAGATTAGATCTTTGTCAGGACTATGCCTGTGCTTTACAAGTGGTTGGTTCTGACTCCTCTGGCCTCTGGGGCTCCCTGATGCTTTGGCAGTGAACCGACGTACGATTTTCTTTTCCTGGGAGCCCCCTTTAGGGTTCGTCAAAATCAATTTTGATGGAAGTATCCGTGGAAGATTAGCTGGTTCAGCCTTTATCATTCGTGGGCCTCTTGGTCATATGTTGGAAGCTGGTGGATTTGGCACCCTTGATTCTTTTGTTCCTATGACTGAGCTTTATGCTGCTTGGGCTAGTATTACTTATGTTGCTCAAACTCTTCATGCCCATAGGCTAGTGATCGAGGATGATTCGATGACGGTCATTAGGTGGCTACGGAAGGAGAATGTTCCTGAAGCCCCCACTAATCCAATTCTCAGGGATATATGGTCCATCTTACAGGAAGTGGATACTATCCAGATACAACATATATACCGTGAAGCCAATTCGGCTGCTGACTGGGCGGTGATATGACTGATCCCAACGTCGTCAGAAAAGGTAACGGCAGTCACCGTCATCCCCTAACCCCCGGCACCCCCTCGGGGTCGGGGGTAGGGTCATCATTTCTTAACCCCGGGCCCCCACCGGGCCCGGGGTGCATCGTCATCCCTCACCCCCGGCACCCCCTCGGGGTCGGGGGTAGGGTCATCATTCCTTAACCCGGGGCCCCCACCGGTCCCGGGGTGCATCGTCATTTCCTCACCCCTGGCACCCCCTCGGGGTCGGGGGTAGGGTCATCATTCCTTAACCCCGGGGCCCCCACCGGTCCCGGGGTGCATCGTCATTTCCTCACCCCCGGCACCCCCTCGGGGTCGGGGGTAGGATCATCATTCCTTAACCCCGGGGCCCCCACCGGTCCCGGGGTGCATCGTCATTTCCTCACCCCCGGCACCCCCTCGGGGTTGGGGGTAGGATCATCATTCCTTAACCCCGGGGCCCCCACCGGTCCCGGGGTGCATCGTCATTTCCTCACCCCCGGCACCCCCTCGGGGTCGGGGGTAGGGTCGTCATTCCCTAACCCCCGGGCCCCCACCGGGCCCGGGGTGCATCGTCATCCCCTCACCCCCGGCACCCCCTCGGGGTCGGGGGTAGGGTCGTCATTCCCTAACCCTCGGGCCCCCATCGGGCCCGGGGTGCATCGTCATTCCCCATCTCCGATATCCCTTCGGGGTGGGGTCATCTGCGATCAACATGCGACTTAGCTGCCAAGAAATGCGGCAACCTTCAGGTTGCACGGTGATCGCACGGAATTTTCGGCGCATGACCATACCTTGCCGCGGCATACCGTTCGGTACTTCCGTGATTGTGCCCTGTTACGGAGGGCCATGCCTCATAATGAGGTTTGGCGCGTTGCATGCCCCTGTACATGACCATACCTTGCCGCGGCATACCGTTCGGTACTTCCATGATTGTGCCCTGTTACGAAGGGCCATGCCTCATAACGAGGTTTGGCGCGTTGCATGCCCCTGTACATGACCATATCTTGCTACGGCGTACGGCATGCTACTACTTGCAGCTATACTCTGTCCCATCAGCCGGCGGCGTGCACTGCATACCTTCGCGACCGCTGGACACGTGTGATATCACATCAACAGGAGGTACGGGGGATGTCTCCGGCACGAGTAGCTGCGGTACGAAAGCAATCTCCCCTAGACGAAAGATAAGGTATTAGGACAACTATAAGAGCAAGGGAATATGCTGTAAGTGGGATCTGGACTCTGGTTTTTCTGAGCTTTCTTCCTCCCAGCAAAAACCCTAACCGCCTCAGCTCCTCTTCGCTGGAGCGGTTCTTTGTCTGAACCCAAGCCACTAACTTGATCGTCGGAGGGTCCCCACCGGTGCCACCGGTCCCCGGGGACTTTTCTTGCAGGATTTCCAGGAGCGAGACGTCTGTTTTCCCCGACGTTCGGAGGAAGTGACTTGGCGTCATCAGATTGGCGCGCCAGGAAGGGGGGTGCAAGAAAGACATCGAACCAGCTGCCTTCTTCTTTCTCCCGCCTTCAAGACTTTGAAGCTATGGTGACTACTCGAACGAAGGGAGTTTCAACCGGTCGTGCTGGGGGGCAGCACTGCGGGGCTGGTCCACCCGCGGAGGCCCCCCCGGCTCTTGTATCCTGTTTCCCGGAGCCTCCTAATCTCCAGGGGGCAGGGCCTTCTGCTCCGCAAATGACGTCCCTGCGCCTGCTCCACAGCCACTTCAAGAAGATCGATTCGCTGCCCTGGCCACCCAGGTCCAGTCGCTGGCGGCGGTGGTCAAAGGCATGCAGCAGCAAGCGGCCTTGCGGCAACCGGAGCCGAACCCGTCTGTCCCTGGAGTGATGCAGCCTAGCCAGCACTCCACCCGCCGGAGGCCGCCCATTCCTGCAGATCATCACCGCCGATCCCCGGCCAAGCCGCATCCCCGCGAAGCATCCAAAAGGCCCCGGTCTCCCTCTCGCCACGCCAGCGTCTCTCCTAAGCGGCGGCACGGAAAGGAGGCGGAGCGCACGCGCCGGCATCGCCGCCCCGCTCTTCTTCTGAGTCTTCGGGGGAGGGCTCCTTTGATGGCCGGATGCCTCGTCGAGCTGAGCGTCGACTCGAGGAGTGCAACCAGAAGCTGGAGGAGCTCAGCCGTCGGATCACTCACCTGCCGGAGACTGATTATGACAGTCGACCTCCTCTGTCTCGCCGCATCATGGAAGAGCCTATCTCCACCAGGTTTCGCCTTCCTCAGCTGGACCCTTACGACGGGACCACGGACCCCCTAGACCATTGGAGAGCTATAAGGTACTCATGCAAGTTCAGGGGGCCACTGACTCGCTCATGTGTGTTGCTTTCCCGGCTACCCTGAAAAAAGCTGCCCGGCTTGGTATTCACGTCTGCCGCCACGAAGCATCGACTCCTTCCGCCAGTTGGAGAGGGCTTTTCTGGCCCACTTTGACGCCTGCCGGAAGATTCCAAGGGTGGCGGACAGCCTGTTTGCCGTGCAGCAGAAGAATGGCGAGTCTCTGCGGGACTATGTCGCCCGGTTTAAGGAGGCCGCCTTGGAAGTCTACAACCTGGAGGACTCAGTGGCAACCTGGCTTTGAAGCGGGGGCTTCGCCCTTCTCGCTTCGCATACTCTCTTGACAAAAGCCGCCGGGCTCCTACTCCGAACTTTTGATCCGCGCCCAGAAGTACATCCGGGCGGACGAAGCTGACTTTTCCCGGCGTGAAGCCGGCGGGGTATACCCCGGAAGCCAACCCAGCCAGAACCTGCGGAAGCCCGCCCCAGGAGGCCCGAGCCTCCTCGCCGACCAGACAACCGTCCTCGACCTCCTGCACCGAGAGACGGGCCTTACACTCCGTTGCTTGCTCCAATATCCCAGATCCTGCTCGAGATCGAAGGGGAGCCCTATCTGCAACGCCCTCCTCCCATCAACCCGAAGATTCCCCGGAACAAAAATCTCTACTGCCGCTACCACCGGGACCATGGCCACAACACCGACGACTGCCGCAGCTGAAGAAAGCCATTGAAGACCTCATTCAACAAGGCCACCTGAGGAAGTTCGTCCAAAGGAACAACCCAGGAGCTCCTGGCCCGTCAGCGCCTGTGCCGCCGGTGATTGATAACACCCCGACGGAGAAGACAGTAGCGATGATTTCCTGGGGGGCAGGAGGCCCGTCGAAGAGACCAAGGGGAGAGGGAGGAGTGGAGGCTGTAATTCCTTTTTTCGAAGAGGACTTGGAGGGGGTTGTAAATAAAGATGATGATAGCGTCGTCGTATCCATGACGATTGCTAAGCACCCTGTAAAACGAATCCTAGTCGACAGTGGAAGCTCAGTAGATGTTTTGAACTACGATGCCTTTGTTCGCATGAACCTGTCGCATGATCTACTTCGGCCTGTCGTCACGCCTTTGATGGGATTCACAGGGGATTCTGTGAGGGTCGAGGGGGAAATTACTCTTCCCGTGACAGCTGGAACGGCTCCGTGCCAGAGCACTGTCCTTATAAAATTCTTGGTAGTCCGTGTGCCCCTGGCGTACAACGCGATTCTTGGGAGGCCCGGGCTCAACCTCTTGGATGCCGTCATTTCCACCAAGCGGCTCCTGGTGAGGTTCCCAACCACCAGCGGGATCGGCGAGATGCGAGGAGAGCAGGGACCTGCCGGCGCTTGCTATCACTTGGCCCCCAGTCCCCAGGGGGCAGCGCTTGCACGCCATCTGCATCGACATCAGAGACCCTTGACCCACGAGACTGGAGAGGAGGGGGGAACCGGCCGAGCGGCTGCTCACTTTCCCCCTCGGGGAGGACCCCGCACAGACGGTTCGAGTCGGAGCCTCACTTCCGGACGAAGCTCGTGACCGGCTCCTCACCTTTCTGCGGGCCAACGCCGACGTCTTCGCGTGGTCAGCATCCGACATGCCCGGGATCCCGGAGGAGGTGATTACACATCAGCTCAACATCCGACCGGAGTGCCGGCCTATCAGGCAGAAGAAAAGGAGTTTTGCCCCGGACCGGCAGAAGGCTGTTGATGAGGAGGTGCGGAAGCTGTTGGCGGCTGGCCACATCCGCGAGGTGCGCTACCCCGACTGGTTGGCGAATGTCGTGATGGTTCGGAAGGCCAGTGGAAGCTGGAGAATGTGCGTGGATTTCACCGACCTCAATAAGGCGTGTCCCAAAGACAGCTTCCCGCTCCCCCGAATCGACCAGCTGGTAGACGCCACCTCCGGGCACGGGACGCTCAGTTTCATGGATGCGTTCTCGGGGTATAATCAAATCAAGATGAGCTCAGCGGATGAAGAAGCAACCTCTTTGTCACGGAGAAGGGGATCTACTGTTATAGGGTGATGCCCTTTGGACTGAAAAACGCCGGGGCCACTTACCAAAGATTAATGAACAAGGTTTTGAGGATCAGCTGGGGCGCAACATGGAGGTATATGTGGATGACATGCTGACCAAAAGCGCCAGCGCGGAAGACCATGTGGTGGACCTCGAGGAGACTTTCAGCAATCTGCGCCGGTACCGGATGAAGCTCAACCCCCACAAATGCGCCTTCGGAGTAGCGGCTGGCAAGTTCCTGGGTTTCATGGTGACCCAGCGCGGGATCGAGGCCAACCCCGACAAGATCAGGGCCATCCTGGAGATGCGGCCCCCGGTCAGCAAGAAGGAAGTACAGCGCCTGACGGGGAGGGTGGCGGCCTTGAGTCGTTTTATGTCAAGGTCGGCGGAGAGGTGCCTGCCCTTCTTCAAGGCGCTGCGCAAGATTAACGGCTTCGAGTGGACGAAAGAGTGTCAGGGCTCCTTTGAAGAATTGAAGCAGTTTCTCTCCACTCCGCCGCTGCTGTCCAAGCCTGAAAATGGAGAGGAGCTCTTTCTATATCTGGCCGCTTCCCCGGAGGCCGTTAGCTCTGTGCTTGTGCGCATGGATACCGACGGAGCCCAGAAACCAATCTATTACACCAGCAAGGTACTCCACGACGCTGAGACCAGATATTCAAAAACTGAGAAGATTATCTTCGCCCTGGTGGTCTCTACTCAGCGCCTTCGGCCTTACTTTCAAGCTCATCCCATCGTGGTGCTTACGGACCAGCCCCTGCGAGCTATCCTGTCTCGCCCCGACACCTCCGGCCGGCTGGCTAAATGGGCCATCAAGCTAAGCGAGTTCGACCTGCCATCCGGCCAAGATCAGCCATGAAGTCCCAGGTGCTGGCGGATTTCCTAGTCGAGTGCTCCTGGACTGAGAAGGATGGGGGAGGCGCAACCGGAGGAGTTTGCGGACCCTCCCTCATCTGGGGAGGTGGAAGACTGGATCCTGCATGTAGATGGAGCGGCAAACTCTCAAGGGAGTGGAGCCGGACTCATTCTCGCGAGCCCGGAGGGAGACGTGGTGGAGTACGCTCTCAGATTCAGTTCCTGACGACCAATAATCAGGCGGAGTACGAAGCCCTGCTGGCGGGGATGAGATTAGCTAAGGAGCTAGGCGCGGGGCGCTTGAGGGCCTTCACAGACTCTCAACTCATTTCTGGGCAGATCATCGGAGAGTACGAGGCTAGGGACCCACCATGTCCCGCTACTTGAGCAAGGTGCAATCCCAGGCGTCTCATTTTGCTTACTTCCGTGTCAGCTATATCCCCAGGGCAGAGAATGCCAGGGCTGACTCGCTATCCCGCTTGGCCACTTCGGTCGACGGGACGTTGGGGAGAACATACGTGGAGCATCTACAAGTCCCAAGCATTGAGGCCGCGGATGAAGCATTACAGTGGAGTCGGAGCCCTCCTGGATGGATGCCTACATCCGATACTTGACCGACGGTACTCTCCCAGGGGACCCGGCGAGGCCAAGCTGCTCAGGCGAAGGGCCCCGAGATTCTTGGTGATGGACGGGAAGCTTTATCGGAGATCATTCTCATATCCGGTCCTTAGATGTGTGGGGCCAACAGAATCAGATTATATCCTTAGGGAGATCCACGAGGGTGTATGCGGGAGTCACCTGGGGGGCAGAGCCCTAGCATACAAGGCCCTACGCCAGGGGTATTTCTGGCTGACCATGAAGGAGGATGCGGCCAAGCTTGTCAAGAAGTGCGATAGCTGTCAACGTCATGCCAATATTCAGCGACAGCCAATGTCTCACCTAACTCCTCTGGTGGCACCCTGGCCCTTCGCCCAGTGGGGTATGGATATCTTAGGTCCATTTCCCCCGGCCTCCGGGCAGCGGAAGTTTCTCCTGGTGGCGGTGGATCACTTCACCAAGTGGGTTGAAGCTGAGGCTCTGGCCAAGATTACCGAGAGTAAAGTAAGATCTTTCTTCTGGAAGTCAATCATATGTCGGTTTGGGCTGCCACGCACTCTAGTCACCGATAATGGCCGGCAGTTTGACAACGTACCTTTCCGGGAGTTCTGCTCCGAGCTGGGCATCTGTCAGAGGTTCACCTCCGTCGGGCATCCTCAAACCAACGGGGCAGCTGAAGTGACTAACCGGATCATCCTCCAGGGGATAAAGACTCGACTGGATGGCTGCAAGGGACGATGGGTAGAAGAACTCCCCAACGTGCTATGGGCTTATCATACAACGCCGCGAACCCCCACCGGCGAAACGCCATTCAGCTTGGTCTTTGGCTCTGAGGCTGTTATTCTGTCGAGATTGGCGTGCCCAGCCCTCGGGTAGAAGCCTACAGTGAGGAAGATAACCCAGACCAACTGCGAGCCAATCTCGACCTGGTGGAGGAGATGCGAGATCGGGCGCGGCTTCGAATGGCAGCCTATCGGCAATGGGCCGCAAAATACTACAACGCTCGCGTGCGCCCACGGACGTTCCTACCGGGAGACCTAATCCTTCGACGGGCTGAAGTCTCAAAGCCAACTGAAAGCGGCAAGCTAGCCCCTAACTGGGAAGGACCTTACCGAATCACGGAGACGCTACACCATGGAGCTTATAAAATTGAAGAACTTGACGGAACACCACTTCCTAGGACGTGGAATGCGATAACCTCCGCCGGTATTACCAGTAATGTATCCCTCTTTTCATGTCAAACATCATCTCCGTATTTGTTTGGGTGTTCACCCCTTATTCAATGCTAACAAGATTCAATTCTAGTTATCTGAATCTTCTCAAAGCCCTGCACCAGCCGGGCATAAAGCCCAGTGTACCACTGGCAGAACGGTGTACCACCGGCTCTCAACAACAAAAGCCCGGCACTTCGTCGGCACTCAAAGCCCTGCACCAGCCAGGCATAAAGCCCAGTGTACCACTGGCAGAGCGGTGTACCACCGGCTCTCAACAACAAAAGCCCGGCACTTCATCGGCACTCAAAGCCCTGTACCAGCCAGGCATAAAGCCCTGCACCAGCCAGGCATAAAGCCCAGTGTACCACTGGCAGAGCGGTGTACCACCGGCTCTCAACAACAAAAGCCCGGCACTTCATCGGCACTCAAAGCCCTGCACCAGCCAGGCATAAAGCCCAGTGTACCACTGGCAGAGCGGTGTACCACTGGCTCTCAACAACAAAAGCCCGGCACTTCGTCGGCACTCAAAGCCCTGCACCAGCCAGGCATAAAGCCCTGCACCAGCCAGGCATAAAGCCCAGTGTACCACTGGCAGAGCGGTGTACCACCGGCTCTCAACACAAAAGCTCGGCACTTCGTTGGCACTCAAAGCCCTGCACCAGCCAGGCATAAAGCCCGGTGCACCACTGGCAGAGCAGTGTACCACTGGCTCTCAACAGCAAAAGCCCGGCGCTCCGTTGGCACTCAAAGCCCTGCGCTAATCAGGCATAAAGCCCGGCTAACCGCCGGCGGAGCGGTGCGCCTATGATTCTTCATAGTCAAGACCCGACACCCTGCCGGTCAAACCAAAGCTAAGTCCCGCGGGCATCAAGCTGCGCGCCAGACCAACACCAGGTCCAATGCTTGACCGGGCATTACGCCTATAGCTCCGAGGGATCCTGCCGGCCTAATCCCCGATCAGCGGTGCCCCCGCTCCCAGGATTCAACCCCACCTAGCTTTAACTCGTGGTTCATGTAACTAAGGCGGAGTGGCGTAGGTGGGAAGGTGTTCCCCCAGAATCGTCGGGACGAACGAGGTCGTGGGGCCACATATCAATCAACAAAGTCAACAACAGTTCAAAAATCGTCGAGAAGGATATTTTCATTAACAGAAAAGGATTACAAAACTCCGACATAGTCGGGCTTACAGAAGCGAGAAAAGACAGCAAGATAACGGGTGCAAACTCAAGGCTCCGCCGGTGCGGGATCGTCGTCGGAAGGAGCCAGGTCCGATGATGGTTCTGGCTCGACCTCCAGTGCGCAGGGGAAATTTAGATCCTTGGCCACCCTCTCCTTGGCGTACTGGAACCCGTCGAGGAACGCGGCGGCTGAAGCTTCGGTCAGGTCATCTGTGAAACGCTTAGACGACCTGTATTCCTCGACGAGCCCGACAGCTCGAGCTTTTTCCACAGCAAAGGCCTCCGCCGCGGCCCTTTCAGCTTCTCTGGCGCGACCTATCTCTTCCTTATACCGGCCGGCCTCCTCTTTTGCCACTCCGGCCTCTTCCCTCGCCACTCCGGCCTCTTCCCTCGCCACTCTAGCCTCCTCCGACGCCGCTCCTGCCCGTTCCTCAGCCTCCCGAAGAGCCGAGGTCAGCTCCGAGATATGAATATCCCTCGCCATGACCGCACTCTCGGACTCCGTCATCTGGGAGATCGCTGCGCGTGCGCGGTTGGCCTCGACCTCCGCTCTGCTCTCGGCGGCTCTCACCTCGTTAGCGCAGGACTCTTTGACCTTCTCCAGCGCCCTTTCTGCTGCTTCCGCGCGGTCTTGCGCCTCCCGGAGAAGGTTATTTCCCCCGCGGATCACCTCCCTAGCAGCCTTTAGGGAGTGCACAATCTGCGCGCACAATCCCCCAAGTCAGTAAAGTATGTGTATACATGAACGATAAGGGGTAAAAAGCAAGAAGGTTGCTTACCCTGAACGCGGCGGCGTAAGATTCCCGAAAGAACTCGCCCGTCTTCTGACGACCAAGACCTTCGGTGATCCTAGGATCCAGGACCGAGCCCAGGACCCGCTCGGCCCAGTGGCCATCGCCCAGAGAGTCCAGGGGCGACCTGGGTACGTCCCCACCTCCCTCTGCCGCCTCAGATCCCCCCGGCTCTGTGTGCGGGTCGCCCCTAACCGACTCCTCGGGGGGCGGGCTGGCGGGACCGGATGGTCCCTCACCCCAGTCCCTGCTGGCGCCAGATGGGGTCGCTCCCTCGGGGACCGGGAGCCCTCCGGTTGGCGCGGGCTCCCCCGCTACTGGCTCTATGGCGGTAGCTCCCGCCGCGGCTCCCGCCTCCGGCGGAGTGTCGGCCGTAAGGTCGACCTCCGCGATGACTGAGACGTGTTGCG
>UESW01004476.1:842084-866741 GCA_900491605.1 Calamus simplicifolius
TTGGGCAGGAGGTAGTCCAGGCTATCCTGATGGTCTTCCATATGAAGCGCATTCCTGTTGATTGGAATCGGACTCTTATTACTCTTGTGCCGAAGCGCTCGGATGCTTCTTTTCCTTAGCATTTTAGACCGATCAGTCTATGCACTACTTTGTACAAGGTATGTGCCCATCTTTTAGCCAGTCGTCTTCATGAGGTGATTCCCCGTCTTATTTCTGTAGAGCAGGGGGTGTTCATTAGAGGTCGTTCTATCTCGGATAATGTCCTCATCACTCAGGAATTTATGCATGATCTCCATAGAGCCCTTGACGGACGAAGTCTTATGGCTGTTAAGCTTGATATGAAGAGAGCATATGATAGACTGAGTTGGGCTTTCCTGCATCGTTCTCTTCAGGAGTTCGGATTTGATGAGTTGTTTATTGAGTGGGTAATGGCTTGTATTCAGGGGCCTTCTTTCTCTCTAATCATTAATGGGAGCCAGACCGAGTTCTTTCATTCTTATGTGGGGCTTCGTCAGGGGTGCCCTTTATCCCCCCCTTTTGTTCATTATGGCAGCGGATGATCTTTCTCGAGCTTTCCATCCGGCTCAGCTTAACCGGGCGATTGTCCCTTTTATGGTGGGGGTTGGGGGCCCTTTCGTTTCTCATCTTCTGTTTGCCGATGATTGCATTCTGATGGGTCAGGCATCTACAGATAATGCAGCCTCCTTCAATTCCATTATTTAGCATTATTGTTAGGCTTTGGGGCAGAAGGTTAACCTTCTTAAGTCTTCTATCTGCTTCAGCCCGAAGACTTCCAGATCCACCAGAGAAGCTATTATCAATTTGTTGGGTATATCTACTCAGACTGACCGGTTTATGTATTTGGGGATCCCCATGACCGGTAAACGTCCCCGTTGTTCTGACTATGTGGACCTTGAGAAGCGTGTTCGCCAGCGTATTGAGGATTGGCATGTCACTGGATTATCCATGATGGTTAGGGTCACCATCATTCAGTCGGTTCTTTCCTTCCTTCCTCTTTATCTGCTTTCAAATGCAACCATCCCGACTACTTGTCTAAGGATTGAGAGATGCTTTAGAGATTTTCTATGGGTTTCTATGCAAGAAGGGCATGGCATCCACCTTCTTTCTTGGGACTCAATTTGTATGCCAATTCAAGAAGGTGGCCTTGGAATCCAATCCCTGTTGGTTAGGCGTCAAGCTCTGTTGGCCAGACATGCATCACGATTCCTCCTGGAGCCGCAATGTCTTTGGGGCTTTGTGATGCGTGCGAGATATGGTGATTGGAAGTCTGGGGAGCTCTTATTGCCGTCTCGGGGGTATTCCTTCTTTTGGAAGGAGGTGTGTCAGTATGGTGACTCTATTCTGAAGAATGTCTCTTGGATGATTGGTGATGGTCATTCTATTGATGTTATTCAGGATTCTTGGATTTCTGAGCTCTCTCTATCTCGGTGGCCCTCCTTCAGCAGTATTGATGTCCCCTCTGATTTGAGGGTTAAGGATCTGATTTCTCCTGATTCTCATCCTGGTATACTCCCATAGTGATCCGTTTCTTCGGTGAGGAACTCTCAGCGGATTCTTTTGATCCCTCTTATTTCTAGTCCCTCGGCTGACGTCAGGCTATGGCAGAGATCCTCTCTTTCTAGGGCCCCTCTCAGGGACCTTATGAAGTTTTTTAGGCCTCAACCCCAGCGCACGAAGGATGCTGCTTGGATCAGGTCTCTTCCCACTCTTCCTAGAGTTCAGCTGTTTATTTGGAAGCTTCTTTGGGATTGCCTTCCGACGTGTGCCTTGCTCTCTCGTAGGGGGTGCCTATTCAGCCATTATGCCCTCTGTGTGGCTTGGCGGACGAGTCTACTAATCATGCTATCTTCATTTGTCCTAGAGCTAGAAGGATCTGGTATATGATGGGTTATGTTAGCAGAGTGGATGCTTCTGGCTCCCCTCGCTCTCTCTTCTTTCATGATCTCGGGTGGCTCCTCAGCATAAATGTGGTCTTTGGGCGACCACGGCATATCAGATTTGGTTATCGAGGAACTGGCTTATATTCTTGGAGGACTTTATTTCTCCACAGCGGCTTGTGAGGAAGATTAGATCTTTGTCAGCAGACTATGCCTGTGCTTTACAATTGGTTGGTTCTGACTCCTCTGGCCTCTGGGGCTCCCTGATGCTTTGGCAGTGAACCAACGTACGATTTTCTTTTCCTGGGAGCCCCCTTTAGGGTTCGTCAAAATCAATTTTGATGGAAGTATCCGTGGAAGATTAGCTGGTTCAGCCTTTATCATTCGTGGGCCTCTTGGTCATATGTTGGAAGCTGGTGGATTTGGCACCCTTGATTCTTTTGTTCCTATGACTCAGCTTTATGCTGCTTGGGCTAGTATTACTTATGCTGCTCAAACTCTTCATGCCCATAGGCTAGTGATCGAGGATGATTCGATGACGGTCATTAGGTGGCTACGGAAGGAGAATGTTCCTGAAGCCCCCACTAATCCAATTCTCAGGGATATATGGTCCATCTTACAGGAAGTGGATACTGTCCAGATACAACATATATCGTGAAGCCAATTCGGCTACTGACTGGGCGGCGACCTCTGTGGCTCAGCACGCTGGATATTGGTTATGGAGGCCGGGAGACCCCTGCCCTTTTGTTTTGTTATAAATTTTATATTCTAATGTATCTGGGCCGATTCACACTAGACTTATGTGATCGCCGGTTTGTACCAAAAAAAAATTTTACTTATAATCATTTTGATATGATCCTATCATAGTAATATTGACACATGCACCATATCCTTGTTATATAATATAAACCATGTACTTATTATATAACATAAATATATTGTTATAATTATTCATAATATATTTCTTTAATACAGTTGTCTGTGGCTGCTGAATTAGTTAACTAGATCATTTGTGCATATCAAATTCCCATCCTCTCTCTTTCAATTAGAAATTCTTTTTTCTTCTCTAAAGGTTTTCAACAAAATTATGACCATATACGAGACAACTTTCATCCCAAATTACCTATTAAATATACCTTTTCTCTTAAATTACAAGTAATTATTTATGTATTTTATTCTTATTGAACTGAGTATATGCAATTATTACACATACTTTTTTTAATTAAAAAAAGAATGAATTTCTTTGCAATAATCACAAGATTAAGATGCCTGAAGCATCAACTTAAAAGATTTATTACCATCTTTGCAAGAAAAGGTTAACAATCCATGTAAGAAGAATTAATAGGCTAGCAACTTCTCACTTGTCTTATAGCATTTTCTTTAATTGTAAAGCAAGATTTTTTTTTAAAAAAATGTATAAAAAAGTATTGCATTCTATATTTATACTGCATCTTAATAACAAAGGGTGTTTTAAATTATATATCTATATGTTTAAAATATTTTTCCAATATTTATTTACATATTTTTGTCCAAAATAGACTTAGATACCTATGCCTACTACGATAAGACTATTCAAATATTTTAAATATAATTCATGCAATCAAATATAGCATAATTTAATAATCGATGGTGCATTTGCAATAATTTATGAAAAAGGGTAAGAAAAAAATAAAATACAAAAGGGGTATAAAAAATTCATAGCATTAGGAGATAATCATGATTTACAATTTAAAATAACATTTTTAAATGAGGACTAATGATTTATAATTATATAAATTTTAATTATGCATGAGATGTTTTGTCTTGTTTTTTATATTAATATTAATGACGTCATATAATTATAATTAATTATATTAAAGTATTACAATAATAATATTACAATAATAATATTATAGTATAATTTTATTACTTCTTATTTTAATATAATAATATTATTATTAAAATGCATTAATATGTTATTATTTAATAATAGAATCATAATATCATATTATATATTCTTATTATAATGTAATATAATTATATATCAGAATATGTTATCTTATAACATTATATTATTAATATATGATACATTAATATTTAATAAGTTATTTAATAATAATATCATATATAATGAAATACTGTAATATTAAATATTATGTTATATCATTTGTTACAATACTATAATATCATGATATATATTATATTATAATATGTTATACTAAATTATCTATTATAATAATTATTAATATAGCAAATGTTTTATTATAATAATACATTATAAACAATGTTATTTCAATCAAATCGTAAATAAGGGTAATTTTGTTTAATTTTTTTTTCTTTTTATAGAATTCATTTGGTAAACCTAAAATAATTTAGAATTTAAAAGATAAAATTAGAAATAAACATTTAAGAGAAATGATAGGAGTAGTTCCAATTGAAAATAAAATGAGAGAAAATTGATTATAGTGGTTTGAACATATACAATGGAGATTTTTAGATGCTCTAATTAGAAACAGTGATTTTTTAATAATTAATGAAAAGGATAGAAGTAGAAATAAATCCAAACTAATATAGATATTAATAAATTAAAAAGATATAACTTTATATTTTAAATGTCAACTTAGTTCGGAAGGAGGAAGTAGATTAATGTAGCTTATCTCATGTAGTTGGGAAAAAGCTTAGATGAATTGAGTTGAGTTGAGAATAGTTGACATCAAAGTTATCAATTTTATTTCATTTCGACCGTTTCGGTGGCTTATCCAAAAAGATGAGCCATACGTTTCGCTTCGGAATATTTTTTGATCATTTTGGTGTGTTTCAGCGTGTTTTGACCGTTTTGGCATGTTTCAGTCGTTTCAACAAAATATATTTTAGGAACCAATTTTATAAGCTATAATTTTTTCCTTTTCTTGTCCTTTTTTATACGAATTTGAAGAAGAGAAAAGACCTTTTGGATCCAATAAGTTTGATAACATAGATTTATTAAATGAAAGGATATTTAAAGAGTCTGGACTTCTATTTGGAGAAGATTTAAGTTGGAAGACAATTGATATTAGCTACTTTAACTTTAGATAAAGAAGAGATGTTGCATTTGATGATGAGGATGTTACTAATTTGAATATAAAAATTAATGCTCATATGCAAGTAGAAGATGAAGATCATTATCTTATAGTGTTGATGAAGAGAATGAATTGTGAACACAAGTTTTTATTTTTATCTTATCCATATATTGTTATTGATGATGAAACTTATGAATTATGAACATAATTTTTATTTTTATCTTTATTTTTATGTTATTATTATTATTATTTATGAAGAATATGAATTATAAATAAACTTATTATTATTATAAAGCTTCATTCTCCTTTTAAAAAATTATAAAAATGTTAATTAATTTTTTAATAAATTCTTAAAAAAAAAATAAATTGATATTTTGTAATTTAAATCATCATTTATCTACTAGAAGACTTACTTATATGGAGGATGAGTCAGCTACTCTCTTATTAATCAACTAAAATATATATGTACATTTTTTTCATAAATATCATATATGTCATAATTTTTTTTATTATCATCGATAAGATATCTGCTTGTTTTTACTCTTGATATATTTCAAAAAGAAAAAAAAATCTCTAAATAATAATTTTGATAATAATAATAATTTTTTGAGAAAGTCTGTTTTTTTTATTTGCCCAAACAAAGATTAATATGGCAAACTAAAAAATCAGAGAAATTAAAAGAAGGTTTAGGTGCGGCTAAAGCCTTTCCCTTCTTCAATTCACCGTTTCTCCGTCGGACGCCTGCCCGCTGACGCTCTAAATATCAACCGTCTCGAAGAAGGAAAAAAACCTAGGCCTTTTCTTGCTCGATCTACCTCCTCCCTCACTGGCACGAGTTTTCCCATCTAAACTCTCAGCAAATCCATCTCTCCCATTAGCGTTTCATCTCGTTCAGAGCAAACCCTAACCCTATCCATGGAGCAATCCAAGAGGAAGAAGGGCCGCAAGCCCAAGAAGCGCGTCGCTGAGACCATGGACCTCCAGATGCCCAACGCCGGCGCCTCATCCGCCTCCGCCCTCGACGAGGCCGAGGCCCCCGAGGAGCGGCCCAGCCCCCAGCGCGGCCGGGGTCGGCCCCGCAAGGTCCAGCGCCAGAACACATCCAAGGAGGTCGTCGCCGAGAAAGTTTCTTCTTCCCCTCCCTGGCGGGGCTCTCAGGTGGTGGCGAGCAACGGGGAGCATAGCGACCCTCAGAGGCACAACCTAGCGCTGGTGGCCATGGAGCCGCCGGCACCGAAGTGGGACCAGGTGGTGAAGGTTGTGCCCTCGATGGATGCTGTTGTCAAGGTTTTCTGTGTGCATACGGAGCCGAATTTTTCGCTCCCGTGGCAGCGGAAACGGCAGTATAGCTCGAGCAGCAGCGGGTTCATCATCAGCGGCAGACGAGTGCTGACCAATGCCCACTCCGTTGAGCACCACACCCAGGTTAAGCTGAAGAAGCGTGGCTCGGATACCAAGTACGTGGCAACTGTGTTGGCTATCGGGACCGAGTGTGATATTGGTAAAGTTTTAATGTTGAATTTTGATTCATTACACTGTTTCGATCCTTTATTTAGTTTCAAAGTTATCTTGTATCCTGGATTTTAGTATTGATATGAAACAGTAGCTAAGATACCTGCAGTAAAAGATCCATTGGAATTTCTTTTTATCATTTTTCTCATTTTTAGGTTATAATATAAAAAGAGAGGAGTGAACACTTGCATAGATGTGTATGCATGGTGGTGCAATTGATTAAAACGACCATTTTGATTTGTTAGAAATTAATTAGCTATTCAGGTGATTTTTCCAGTACATGATTGTGTGACAGTTTAGCAATCTACATGTTGGTGATTTCTCTGTGGTTTGATGGATAAAGGTTGTGGCCAACCAAAATAACCTGAGCTTGATGTGGTAGAAGATCACCTTGAGCCACATAGGCACTTGGTATAGGATGCTAGCATTCAATCCGCGTATTAGTGGTGATATCTCTGGAAACAACTTCTATGATGCATTTAACATGTACCTAAGTTGCTATGAACATTGTTGCGGGAAATGTTCAAAGTTTTAATTTTGTAGTCTACATGAGATTTCTTAGATATTGCATTTGATTTGTCCATGGATAGTGTGAGCGATTCTTTTATGAAGTCACACAACAGCGAATCTTTTATGAAGTCACACAATGATTTGCCTGCTTTTAGAGATGATGATGTAGAAGACCATAGTTATGTAAGGGCCTATTAGGCACTTACAGTTTCACCTTGCTGTGGATTCTTGCTTTTTAAGTTGGTCGTGTTGAAGAAGCAAGAGCAGTGACATGTCTCGCAATGTAAACAAAGAAGGCTCTGGATCGGTTAACATGAGGGTAGCTAGTTTATATTGGTAATTTCTGGAGTTTTGGCTGAAATGAGTGAGTTTTGGTCAGAACAAAGTTAAAACCAAGCCCCAAAATGCATTTTTGGTTTTCTTTTTAGAAAATTGAATAAAGCTTTTCTAATTCTATGCATTAGTTTGGTGGATATTGGATCATTTTTTAAATTTCTTTAAATACATTGGTTATATAGTGTTAATCTTTTGGTCCTTTTGTAAACACTTGTATTTAGTTAAAAGCAATGCTTACTCGCAGATGACAAATAGTGACATCTAGGGCTTATTTCTCTTCTCAAGTAAGTTATCTGCAGGATTAACCTAATATAGATGGCCATGGGAGGAAGTTGAGTGATGTGGTAGATGAGAATTCCTGTTGTTGGGCTGAGGAAGGGATGGAGAATCCTGAAAAACAGGGATGGTGCAAATGACCTTTTAAAGCAGATACATAGTCCCTACTTGTTCATGAATCATGACCATGCTCGGTGGCTTCCTTAGATGCATGTGTTTCTTGTTTCCTCAATGCGATATCTCTCTTTAAGCTAGGTTGGAGCAGTTTTATCCATGGAATAGCTTGTGGAAGAGTCCAAATAGGCCCCTAAGAAGTATTTAATTAGAAATGAGATATCAATTCATTTTGGCCATATTTTAGAAAATTGGAATCTCCAAGAATATTATAGTTTTATTTTCGTATCATATTGTCCAAATTTCAAATTTTTCTACTTGGTCTTTGGACAATGGCAATCATTCTATTTGGTTAACATTTATATAAACTATGTAATCACATTTTACCTTTATAGATTTTGTTAGGTGTTTAGATCATTAAATCGTTATCAAACAATTGATCGTGACATATTTTTTCACTACTTTATTGGTGTTTTAAAGATTCCTATAAATTTTTAGTCATAAGCTTTGAGCTTATAAATACTGAACACATAAAACCTAATACTACAAATGGTATTATATGCTCTAACAGTACGTGTTTTGCTCATTTTATATTTTTCTAGGCTTCTTGATTTTTTTTCCATAACTTTTTTGGCTGAAACTTTGACAGGCAAGGCAAAACCATTGAAACTGTAACATGGCAGGCTTGATCTATACCAACATCAAAACTGAGTTTCTGGATCTTCATTTGTGATGTCTATTCTAATGGCAAGAACAATTCTGTCATTGCCATCATACCGAAAGTGTTATAAAGTAGGGAATTGATTAATGTTGCGCCAACAGTATGCTCTATAATTATTAATCACATACCTTCTGCTGCATCATGAAAGTAGTACAAGTGTGGTTTTGCATTTTTGTACACAAATTACATATGCATTGATGCAAAATGTTTTGAGCTTCGATTCCTAATACTGTAAAAAAAGGAATAAAGAGTGTAAAAAAATTTAACAGGTGGAGTAGAATAGGATAAAAGAGAACAAATAAGTGGATTGCAAAACTCTTTGCATGAAATAGTTTTGTGGAGGAAATTCAGCCGATGTTCCAAACCTTGTCTCAACTAAATAATAAGTTTTCAACTCTTTCTAGTTTTTATGGGCTAATAATGAGTATTTTTTTTTTTTTCAAAAACTTAACTCTAATTTTATGATAAATAAACGTTAAATAAGGACTAATAATCCCTAAGGTTGGTGTTAGAAAATGTCTAGAAATATATAAAACTAGATAGCTGCTCAAAGTTCAACCCTGCTTTGAGGGTCATGTCGGATAGCATATATTTGGACTTTTGCAAATAATGATTTTATGAGTGACCAAAATTCCTAAATTTCACTGAGGTTGACTTCAAGCCCTCAATCATTGAGCACGCCACTATTGTTGCAGCAATCAAAGGTTTGTTAAGAAGACAATCTTTTTCTTGCATTCACATAGCCTTGAACTTTGTTGTGGCTCTTGGTTGTAAATAGCATGTTCATAAGCTCATAATTTAACTGCTACTTCTTTTTCTGTTGTGATTATTTGTTGTGAAGATCGTGTTTAAGCTTTTTATTTGTGCTACTGCTTTCATTATGCCTTGATCTTTTATTGAGACCCCTGCTTTTCAAATGCACTTTTCACCCATCAGATTAGCCTGTTAACCATGCCCTGTTCTGACTAGATAAATCATGGTTTATGCTATCCTCACTCTGGTAACAATTGAATTCCTAACTAGTTAACTGGAATGATGTGACTAGCTGTGCCTACAAGAATATCTGCTTTAACTCATAGAAATGCTGATAAAATTATATCAAGCACTCAAGCAGCTCTGCCTATCCAAGACTTTCTTTAATCTTGACAATGTTTGTTTAATTTTCATGGCATATGTTTGTCATTATTTTTGGATTTTATTTCATAAACAATATTCAGTGCAATTATGAGGCATCTGTTCTATCACTTATGTTTGCAGGTTGAAGCAAGAAATGCATCTCTTACAGTGTGGTTTGGATATATCTTTAATTAGGAGTGTTGGACATACAGAATTTTGAAAGATTATTTTAGTAGAAAGAGTGAATTAAATCAGAGCTTGGTTGTCAATTGTCAACATATTCTTATCATCATCCCTATGTAATATTAAATTATAACCTTGGCAATGTGGATTACTCAAACTATCTTAGAAGTGCAACTCATTCATTTCAAAATTTGCTATTGTTGTGCTCTCACTGAAAAAATAAAAGATATTTTAATAACTAACTAATGAAATGGTTAAATGGATCGTGCCAGCTGATGGTGCCAGCATTCTATATACACTTTTCTGTACACGCATATGACTATATAAGTCCATAAGAAGTCATTAGATCAGAACAGCCTTGTAGTCATTTTTGTTTTCTATCATGTGGGATCCAAGTTTATCAGCTTTATTTTCTAACTGCTCGTGTATGTTTTCCCCAGCCATGTTGACCGTTAGCAATGATGAATTTTGGGAGGGTGTTTCTCCAGTGGAGTTTGGGTCTCTACCTGCACTTCAGGACGCTGTTACTGTTGTTGGTTACCCAATTGGAGGAGACACAATATCTGTGACTAGTGGTGTTGTGTCACGTATGGAGATATTATCATATGTCCATGGCTCCACAGAGCTCTTAGGCCTGCAGGTTTGAAAACTAAATCAATCCTTCCCTTATGTTCCTCCAGTTAAGTTTATTTACATTATGACATATTTTACTGTGGTTTTCCCCTCTTAATCTGATATATGATGTGAAAATTCTCCTCTATGACCATTATCTTTGCTGTCTTGGCTTGTCTTTATATCACGTATTTTATCTCGTCTGGTTTTGTTATTGACAGATAGATGCAGCAATAAACTCGGGCAATTCTGGTGGCCCTGCTTTTAACGATAAGGGCAAATGTGTTGGTATTGCTTTTCAGTCCCTTAAACATGAAGATGTGGAAAATATAGGCTATGTGATACCGACGCCCGTTATTTTACACTTTATTCATGATTATGAGAAATCAGGAGAATATACAGGTACATGCTCCAACTAAGACTGGAAATTTTTTACCTGGTCTGCATGCACTATGCTTATTCTATATGTATTGTATATGTTGGGTTGCATATTGATGTATCAGGTGCATGTGGGTATATTGCGTATTGTATTATTTGTCTTTAATTCTATATCTGATTTTTACTATATATGGGCTATCATTGTCTTCATTGATTTATTAGTAGTACTGTACTATTTGAACATTTGGATGGAGACTTACATGGTTGCACCTTGAGTCTAGATAGCATGAAATTCTAGGAGTTGTCATGGCTTCAAAAACATGCAATGAGAAATGATATCATGAATTGCTGTTAAGTGCCGTTTCAAGGAAAGCTTGAAAGCGGGAACAACTGATTCTTTTTAGGACTACATTACCAAATCATTTTTGCTAAGAAAGTGTAAGATCGCTTTTTTTATGGTTGATGAGAATTCATAAGGTTCTTGCTACGAGGCTTAACAATGTGGCATTGGTTGTAGCAATTTTCTTTCTAAGTTGAAACATAGATTATTACTATGCTTGCTGTTTATAGTGTATCTCCCTGGATAATGCAATATGCAAGCTCAGTTGACTGGATACCTAAAGAAGTAGTGTGTTGTTCATGATTCCGTGGACTAGCCATCAGGAAATGATCAAGTATGTGGATAGAAGTAGCAAAATACCTGCCTTGCATTACCTGGTTTGCTAAGTTGCATATTCTTGAACTTTAAATATGTGCACACAATATGTTACCATGTACTATACATGTTACAAATAAAGTGTTATGGCCTGCTGCGGTCGTACCCTATGGTGTTGTTCCCTTTAATGGATTATTGTTTATTTTGACCTTCCAAAATCAAGATTATAGCTATTGTATCTTCACATTTTTATGTCCATCTTCGTTCAATATTCCTTAGTTTGTATTCGCAACTTGACGTGAGGATGAGAATGTGTCACTTTGTTCCATTGCCTGCACCAGATATCCAGACCTTTTCTTTCTCCTTTCTTTTCCTTTTGTTCACCTAGAGTCCTTGGCATACTTTTATTTGCTTATATAATTTTATTCTTATCACAGGATTCCCTATCCTTGGGGTTGAGTGGCAGAAAATGGAAAATCCTGATCTACGGAAAGCAATGGGAATGAGACCAGACCAAAAGGGTGTGCGCGTAAGGAGAGTAGAGCCTACTGCACCAGAATCTGAGTCTCTTAAACCGTCTGATATTATCCTCAGCTTTGATGGTGTTGACATTGCCAATGATGGAACTGGTAATCATAACTTCATCCCGTGATTAAGATAGCATTTAAGTTCAAATAAGATATTTGAATTTTCTATTAGATGAATTTTCCCACTTGATTTTCTCCCAATGTGGAAGTCTGTAGTCTTTGACGTGCTATATTCTTCATGTGATGGTTGCAAGGATTAATTTTTGCTCCTTTCTCTGGATATTATTGGTTGCTAGCTGACAGGTTGACAATTCATCTTTGTGCCCCTGTATTAGTATGTGTTAATGGTATTGGTTGTGGTGGCAATTTAACTGCACACAGCAAAAAGTTCCTATGTGAAAAGAATAGAAGAAAGGTATGTGTTTTGAGCTTTTTTGGCACTTGCCGTCTTTCCCTCTATCTATTTATCCTCTTGTATATGCGCGCGCGCGCGCGCACACACACACACACATATATATATATATATATATATATATATATATATATATATATATATATATATATATATATATATATATATATATATGTATATATATATATATGCATGAATATATGTATGTGCATGCATGCATGCTTGTTTGCACGTGCGCATTTAGAAAATTTACTCAGAATCCTGTTGACCGCATCGGTTGGAAAAGAACTGTTGGTTTATTATCCTTTAGAAAATGTTACCCATTGCCGTATATTAACTGTTAATTATTGGATTTAAGTCTTGACTTGCATTATATATTCCACAGTCCATATTAAAACAAAGGACTGATAAATGCTCGGTGTTTCGCTCCTCTTATGCTTATCAGAAATGACATCTAGATTTATGGGGATTGCGGTTGTTTGAAAAATAGTCCATTACTCATTCACTTTAGGTGTTGTGGTGGTTGACAGACTTCAGAGCTGGGGAAGTTGCTCTCTGGAGCTTGTGTGATGAGATATGCAGAGTGTAATTGGAGGCTGATAGATGAGTTAGTTAATTCTAAATTATTATAACTGTATTTTTTTTCTTTTTTCAACTTGATCTGGGCCATTGTTTAGCTCAATTTATCATAAATAAAATTTGAATTTCCTACCACATTCCATGTTGAAATGCACAGCCTGTGGACCAATCTGTTAGAAATATGGTCTAGCTTTTCTGTTCCAAAATCAAGTAGCCTATCTCATATTGCAATGGCATGCTTTACATGTGACTCTTGCTGATGATTCTCTTTACATAGTTATTACATTAGTGATTGCTATTTCAAATGTAGTTTACCATATACAGTTGATATGTATCTTCTATATTGTGAACCAAATAATTTGGTGCTTTACCTTCCTCCATTCCAACAATGTTTTAATTGGAAGTTTGTTTCTTTTGCACAAAATTTTTCATTAACTGCACATTAGAAATAAGAACATTTTAGTGACTAATTGTAGTCTATAT
Source organism: Calamus simplicifolius (assembly GCA_900491605.1). NCBI lineage: Eukaryota > Viridiplantae > Streptophyta > Magnoliopsida > Arecales > Arecaceae > Calamus > Calamus simplicifolius. The sequence goes on from UESW01004476.1 coordinate 855,435, forward strand.
TCAATTACCCTCTCCACGCTGTTACATTACCTTCAATAGATATAAACTTCAATATTGCCTCCTTTTTTTCCGGAAAAAAGGCAATTTGCCCATCACCAGTACCTCTCACCCAAACATGTACGCATAAGAATTTCCATTTTTTTCATAATCATGATGCATTTTGTATTGCTAATTAATAGCACACCAGGGTACAAGTCTGAGCTTTTATTTTTGGTTCTAGGCATGCTACTTAATTGGTAAACATAAAGGAGGATGACAGTGCAGTGACTTTTCTTACAAACTTTCTCTTACCCATGTGTTGTACTTACTGGTCTTTGCCGTGATCTTTAGTTCCTTTCAGGCATGGAGAACGCATTGGGTTTAGTTACCTTGTTTCTCAGAAGTATACTGGGGAGAAGGCTGTGGTTAAAATTTTACGCGAAAAGAAAGTTTACGAGTTTAACATAAAACTTGCAACTCACAAGAGGCTTGTTCCGGCTCACATTAAGGGGAAGCCTCCGTCATATTACATAATTGCAGGCTTTGTCTTCACTGCAATCTCTGTTCCATATCTTCGTTCAGAGGTGCACATTTAACTCCAGAGATATATTTTCTTTCTGTATTGTTACATTTTTCATGAATAAAATGGGTGGACTAAATAGATATATTTCATCTCTCAATGTAAGGTTGTGTATATTATCCTAAATTCTTCCAAACACATCTAGCTGTGTTCCTTTACCTAAAACTGATCCCTTTTTTTTGGGTTTTGAGGTAGATATATAAGTTTTACAATCCGTGTGTTGGTAAAGTTTCAATAACCTTATTACCTTTCTTTCCAAGTTATATCTAACCATTATTAAGATGTTAAAGTAATATTAGATAACATTACCTTACAACCAGAACAGAGTTTACTCTAGAGTTTTGCAGTTGTATCTTCTAAACCTCTTTAAAATTTCAGCAGCAATTTTCAGAAACTTGTGTAGTTTCTAGTTATGTATTCATAGCTTGACCATATCGATTGCTTGTCCATAAATTGTTTATAACATGTATTGAGTTGACTGAACAGCTACAATAACATGTGCATTACTGCTCCTTTGTTCACCTTCAGCCACAGGATTTTTCAGATGTTCATTGTGTTGATAGTAATACATCTTAGTTACTTGTGAGGCAAAATTTCATAATCTGGTAAATTTTTGGGAGTATGCGGAAAAATTTGACATTTGATACTGGTAGACTAAGTTCTTAAAAACTTTATTTAGTAATTTGTTGGAATTCCAAAAGGAAAAAAAAAATTCGTTGATAATCACCAGAAGTTCACTGATGCTATTTTTGCAGTAAAAAAATAAATTATGAAAAGTGGAGAAATTGTTGAGAAATTTTTAATAAACTGGATAATAATATTAGTAGGATTGGACTTCTGAATGCATATCTTACGCAATAAAAAAGGGTTGTGAAGTTATGTATTAGTTTTGTGTAGCAGTTCTATGCATAACTATTTAGTTTAATGCCCCGACACATGAAACACGTGCATTGGTTAATCTTTTAGCACTTCTTGACAGCGACATCGGCTTCATGTAGTACCTATGCATTATCATGTATTGGTTTCATTCCTAGACACATGCATTGGATGACTCCTAGCACTTCTTGACAGTCACATCTTAATGTTCCCAAATGCAGCTTTATGCTGCTGTCCTTGTGCTGTACTTATGCAAATTTATTATTCTTCAGTATGGAAAGGACTATGAATACGATGCACCAGTAAAATTGTTGGAGAAGCATTTACATGCAATGGCGCAATCGCATGATGAGCAACTTGTTGTGGTTTCCCAGGTTTATAATTTCTTCCTATGCTTTTTATTTTTCTCAACAAAATTTTAGTTCACTCTTGTGCAATATATATTCATATACATGTTGTTTCTTGCAATCTAGACAGTGACGTGGTTGTTCCTCCTGAACTTTCCAGGTGCTTGTGGCAGATATTAATATCGGATATGAAGATATTGTCAACACTCAGGTGAAAATTTCTTAGAGAATAGGAATCTGACATTAGTATGTACTGTTTGAGTTCTTGAGGTTGGTTTTGTGGAATAATGTGTGATTCCTTTTTTTTTTGTTGCAAAAATAATATTGAGGAGATCTTTTCTCTAGCCAATCCTCATTTTGGTTAATGGTTTTGCTATGTTGGTTGTTGTTTTAAGATTCTACTTGTTAGGTCCCGACTCCTTTGGCCCCTATTTACAGGTACTTGCTTTCAATGGTAAACCAGTCAAGAATCTGAAAAGCTTGGCAACCATGGTAGAGAACTGTGATGGGGAATTTTTGCAGTTTGATTTGGAGTACCAGCAGGTCTCTCTCTCTCTCTCTCCTCTCTCTCTCTCTGTGTGTGTGTGTGTGTGTGTGTGTGTGTGTGTGTGTGTGTGTGTGTGACATCTGTGTTTGTGTTAATGTGCATGCGCTGCCGCACAAGTAAGCAAGCTCCTGAGGCTTGTAGCACTGGAGTTAGATTAACATTTTGAGGAATTTGATGGATATGTCAGAAGTTCAGTTCACATGTTTGTGCCAAATCACTTTCTGTCATAGTCTGTGGGATGGTGAAAAGCTTTCAGCTTTCATGGCAATGGGGAACAAAGGTTATTATGTTTCTTGCTTATGGTTCAGGTGTTTGGTCTTTGAACCTTTTCTATTGTCAAAGAAAATGCAACCCAAAGTTCTCTTATAAAGCGCAACAAGATTGATACCCATTAGGATAAGGAAAACTCTTTCTACACTGCCTCCGGTGCAGGATAGCCTGCACCGGACACAGTGATTCGCTTGCGCTGCATGAGTCCTGCATCGGCGCAGTGATTCGCCTGCGCCGAAAGATCCACTCGTGGGTCTTGCACTGCATATGCACAGGTGGGTCTTGCACTGCATATGCACGGGTTCATGAGCGAGCGAATAACCGTGTCCGGTGCATAAAGACTTTTCCTTAGGATAATTAATACTAACGATCTCTGTCCTGCTGACAGATTGTAGTCCTCCAGACAAAGACCGCAAAGGCTGCTACAAAAGACATCCTCCTAACGCACTGTATCCCTTCAGCAACGTCGGATGATTTGAAGACATGAAGAGGAAGCACCATGGAGATGAAGCATTATTACGTAGGCTTTTGCAGGTTTGTTTTAGAAGTCCCAATTAAACTAAGCAATAAGTTAGTAAGATGCTACCAAAAAAAGAAAAATCATTTCTCTCAGATATCAGGAGCTCGCCTGCCTATTCTAGGCGTGCTCTATGTATAGTATGGCCGCTGTATCATCGACATGTGTAAGCTACCATATCCTGTGATGTCATGCTAAGTTACACAATGCAGTCTAGATACACTGCTGGGTACTGCTATGAGAAGTGAATTATCTCGGTAGGGATTTTTGGTGTGATCCCAAGAGATGAAGATAGAAGGGAGACTAGAGTTCCATGTAATTAAGTTGTTCATTTTGTTTTAAACATGTAATTCTGATGCTGTCGGCTTATCAGGTGACACATCTATTATGTGTCTGCACTTGTACTGTATCCACGAATGCTCCACATGCCATGATCTCCCACACGGAAAGGCTCACAGGGCTACAGTTTCCCTGCGCTCGGTGTCATGTGCCCCTCGTGGTTGCATGGCATGTGTGATGATTACTTGTGTGTTGGCGCCGGCGGGGGGCGCTGGGGGAAGGGCATGCGTTTGCACTTGGTCCTGTGTATGCTTTTGGTGTACCACCGCTGCCCAACTTTGCTCAAAGGGGCCAACAATTCAGCTACTCGTCATGTGGCTGGAGTCGTGTGGTTTTTCACTTGGATCGTTTTGATGATGAGCAGTCATTTATGCCCGCTGTCTAAAGCTTTCATCCAAGTAATTTTGTACCGCGTTATCACTTCTAAAGATTTTTCTTCCATAAAATGAATGGCTGCAGTGATGTTGAAAGTTATTTTTAACCGCGGGGGGAGTGGGGGTGTGTTTTGGTCTTTTTTTTATTTGAATCTAAAATGTTATGAAAATGTTATTTATCAGAAAATCTATAAGTTTTAAACATCACTGTAAGGTTAAGGTATATGAGGTTAAGATATATTTTGTATTTTATTTGTTTTAAATTTAAGGTTTTATTTAAATGATATTTTATAATTTTTTTGAATTATCAATTAAATTATTTGCATGATTAATTTTTTAAATATTTTATGTTTTTAGTACATAATTTTATTAATGCCAATGAGTTTTGATTAATGATAGAATTAAAATTGTAAGTTAAGAATTATTAAAAAAGATAAAAAATGTATATTGAATTCTTTAAAAAAAATTAAATCAATCAGAAATAATGACCTAGAAGCTCATTGGATTATTTAGAATTAGAGTCTAATTTTTATGTTCTACTCACTAGAACGAAGAAATGATTTGAATACAAAATGTTTCAACTAAAATAATCCAATCTGAGCCAAATGGTTCCATCTGATCTAACTGCTGCCTCTACTTTTGGCTGGGCAAAGCAATACTTCAATATTAGAATTGAAGGATGAGGATGAAACGTTTAGTTTGGAATCCAAACACTTCCACCCAAGATTGTAAATTATTCTAGCTAATTACAACTTAAAACATTCTGTAAATATAATATTATATATTGCATTATATATAATACTATTAATATAATTTATTATTAGTATAATATATATGATATTATATTATATTATAATGCTATAATAAAATATAAATAATACTATAATATTAATTAATTATCATAATTAATTTCATTGTATGTATTATAATAATATTAATATAATTATTATTAAGATAACATAAATTTGATTAATAATATATTATTTTTAATATATATATATATATATATATTATATATATATTATATATATATATATATATATATATATATAAAGATAACATAAATTTGATTAATAATATATTATTTTTAATATCTATATATATATATATATATATATATTATGATAATGTATTATTATATTATACAATATTAATATATTTAGGATTAGTTGATATTTAAATTATAAATATTATATTATTTATAATTGAATGTTGATTTAGTTTAAATAGAGCAGAGTGGAAGAAAGTAAATTAATATTTATAGAAACAGCCACTTTGAATATTAATATCTAGTTTGGATGCCATATAGATAAATAGAAACTATTAGATTAGAATATGATGTATTATGCACCCTGAGAAATGAGACACATGATACGAAGATATAGGGTGCGCAGGTATTAGCTACCTATACAATTTATTCGATTTCTATAAACATGCCTTATTCTTTGGAAATATCATGGGTCCAATAGTTTGTATTATTAATTCTACCATCCATACTAAATATTATTAATTTAAACTAATTATTTATTTTAGATATAGTATTTGTCATCGTTTCTAAAAGAGTTCATATTTATTTTAACATGTTTATTATTTACATATTTTTGTTTGTTTTTACCTATTTTTATTTATTTAATAAAGATTTTTTTTAAAAAGTTGTTAAATGTTAATGATAGTTAACTGGCAACATTTGATCGAACTTAATTATATGCGAATATATCAATTCAGCTTATACAACATGTATACTATTACAATGTATAACTTCACACACGCACACGCATATTTATCGGGATTCTTTGCAGTGATAGAGGAAGAAGCTAAGGGCAGGGTGAGGGATGGAAATATACGCTTCCAAGCCCGCCCTAATTGTACCAATACTACTTACCGTTCCAATGGGCTTTAGATTACTGTTCAATACCATTTGTAATGAGCATGGAAGGGATGTAATGATGCAAGGGACAAGAACATCAAGTAAGTGGTCGTTTCAATCAATAATTCTTTCGATGGCTGATTTTAAGAATGGGCCTTGTTTGCATTTTTATTTTGAGAGGATGGGCCATGTTCACTTTTTTTTATTTTTATTTTTATGGTACCTTTATTTGGTGAAGCCCATCCAACTTGTTTCATTTTGACTGCAGGGTAGGCTGCAACCATAGTTAAACATAATTATCAAACGGATGGGTTCCATTATCAATCCAAAATTAACCAGCCGATCGATATGGCGTGCAGTACTAGAACACATGATTAGCACACGCATGCGGAAATTTAAGCATGAGAAAGTACGAATACAATTGTCTTTCATCCATCATAGATATGACCTAATTTGCTAGTTCTTAAATCCATCCAGTAGAACTCTCATCACTATGTAGCATCTTGAGGGAGTTCAGGTGTATTTTCAGCAGGCAAAAATTTATTGCTCTTCTACTTAGAAAGCAAAGCCAACTCATATTGTTCTTTGATTCAATTTTCAAGTTGTTTGAACCGAGTGAGGTTGCCAAATACCGTACGAATATAGTGTCTGAAAATAAGAAAAATTATTGAAATTGAACATGTATCATGATACTTGATGTGGTTCTAGATTAAGAGTTTGATAAATAGATAACCTTAATTTGTGGCTTCTAGAATTATATATATCAGTATAACTAGCTGATAGATAAGCTCAAATCCTCTATTACGCGGTATTTCAAAACATAGTCCACCCATAAATGAATGAATAATGAGACCCGCTTAAATGGATGGTGAGTGGTTGTAGAGAAAGAAATGGAGGGAAGCATGGAATTGGAGAAATCTGAAGTACTCATTCCCATGCCAAACCCACCATCATAATCTATCTATCATTTCTAATTATTAAAATGGACAAGAGTTCTCTTAGACAATTGTACTGCAAAGTGGAACTTCTTCCAACTAACTGGAGTAAAAATGAGGTTTAAGAAAGATTACAATGAAAAAATCAAAGCACACTACAAGAAAATACTGAAATAGCGACGCAAATTTAGCGACGCATAATTGCATCGCTAAATTGTGACCTCTTTGCGACGCCTTTGTGACAACAAAATATTGCGACGCATTAGCGACTCATTAGCGACTCAATTAACCAAAAAATCAAAAAAAAATTAAATTTTTAATATTGCGATGCAAATATTGTGTCGCAATATTTTTAAATTATTTTTTATGAAATATAAATATCAATAAAATATTGCGACGCAATATTTGCGTCGTAATGTTTTATTGGAATTAAATATTTTAAATAACGACGCATTAGCGATGCAATAAAATAGATAATTAAAAAAATTATTTTAATTTAGCGACGCACCAATTGCGTCGTAATAATTGAAATGAAATTAAATTTTATAAAATCTAATTATCGGAAAAAAATATTGCCACGCATCACAGTGCGTCGCAATGTTTTTAAAAGAATTAAATATATTAAATAGCGATGCATTAGCGACGAAAAATTAGAAAATAAGAAAAATAATTTTTAATTTAGCGACGCAACAAATGCGTTGCAAATAATTTAAATAAAATTATTGTTTAAAGTACAATAGTTTACAAAATATTGCGACGCATAACAGTGCGTCGCAATGTTTTGAAAAGAATTAAATATTTTAAATAGCGACGCCTTAGCGACGCAATAAAATTGGAAAATAAAAAAATTATTTTTAATTTAGCGACGCAACAATTGCATCGCAAATAATTTAAATAAAATTATATTTTTTACAGTAGTAATATTTTAAAAAATATTGCGACGCCAACCAGTGCGTCGCAATATTTGAAAAGAATTAAATATTTTAAATAGCGACGCCTTAGCACGCAATAAACTAGAAAAATAAAAAAATTATTTTTAATTTAGCGACGACACAATTGCATCGTAAATAATTTAAATGGAATTATATTTTTTACAGTACTAATATTTTAAAAAAATTGCGACGCCACCCAGTGCGTCGCAATATTTGGAAAAAATTAAATATTTTAAATAGCGACGCATTAGCGATGCAATAAACCAGAAAATAAATTAAATATTTTTAATTTAGCGACGCAATAACTGCGTCGCAATAATTTTAAATAAAATTAAATTTTATAATTATAAATTAAGAAAAATAATTACGACGTAACACAGTGAGTTGCAATGTTTTTAAAAAATTAATTATGTTAAATAGCAATGCTTAGCGATGTAATAAGCGAAATATTAATTTGGAAAATTATGTTTTAATATAGCGACGTACTTGTTGCATCGTAATTATTAGAATTAAAGTTAATTTTTTATATATTATAATTATCATATTAAAAAATACGACGAAACCCTTTGCGTCGTTATATATTTTAAAAAATTAATTATGTTAAATAGCGATCGGTCCAAAATCGATCGTGACCGATCAGAATAAGGGCTTGGATCGATCGCAACCCTCGGATCATCGCCGATCGGACCGATTGCCGCGGTCCGCGATCGGTCGTCGCCGATCGGGATCAGGGCTTGGATCGATCGCAACCGTTGGATCGTCGCCAATCTCGGACGGATCGCCATGGTTCGAGATCGGTCGTGGCCGATCGGGATCAGAGCTTGGATCGATCGCAACCGTCGGATCGTCGCCGATCTCGGACGGATTGCAACTGTCCGAGATAGGTCGTGGCCGATCGGAATCAGGGCTTGGATCGATTGCAACCGTCGGATCTTTGCCGATCAGACCGATTGCCGCGGTCCGCGATCGGTCGTCGCCGATCGGGATCAGGGCTTGGATCGATCGCAACCTCGGATCGTCGCCGATCTCGGACGGATTGCAACTGTCCGAGATCGGTCGTGGCTGATCGGGATCACGGCTTGGATCGATCGCAACAGTCGGATCGTCGTCGATCTCGGACGGATTGCAATTGTCCAAGATAGGTCGTGGCCGATCGGGATCACGGCTTGGATCGATCGCAACCGTCGGACCTTTGCCAATCGGACCGATTGCCGCGGTCCGCGATCGGTCGTCGCCGATCGGGATCAGGGCTTGGATCAATCGCAACCGTTGGATCATCGCCGATCTCGGACGGATCGCCACGGTTCGAGATCGGTCATGGCCGATCAGGATCAGGGCTTGGATCGATCGCAACCGTCGGATTGTCGTCGATCTGGGACGGATTGCAACTGTCCGAGATAGGTCGTGGCCGATCGGTATCAGGGCTTGGATCGATCGCAACCGTCGGATCTTTGCCGATCGGACCGATAGCCGCGGTCCGCGATCGGTCGTCGCCGATCTGAAATAGGGCTTGGATCGATCGCAACAGTCGGATCATCGCCGATCTCTGACGGATTGCAACTGTCCGAGATCAGTCGTGGCCGATCGGGATCACGGCTTGGATCGATCGCAACAATCGGATCATCGTCGATCTCGGACGGATTGCAATGTCCGAGATAGGTCGTGGCCGATCGGGATCACGGCTTGGATCGATCGCAACCGTCGGACCTTTGCCGATCGGGACCGATTTGCCGCGGTCCGCGATCGGTCATCGCCGATCGGGATCAGGGCTTGGATCGATCGCAATCGTCGGATCCTCGCCGATCTCGGACGGATTGCAACTGTCCGAGATCGGTCGTGGCCGATCGGGATCACGGCTTGGATCGATCGCAACAGTCGGATCGTCGTCGATCTCGGACGGATTGCAACTGTCCGATATAGGTCGTGGCCGATCGGGATCACGGCTTGGATCGATCGCAACCGTCGGACCTTTGCCGATCGGACCGATTGCCGCGGTCCGCGATCGGTCGTCGCCAATCGGGATCAGGGCTTGGATCGATCGCAACCGTTGGATCGGCGCCGATCGTCGCAATCTTTGTAAATAAGTTTATGTAATTAAAAATTTTATAAAATAAATTGCGACGCCATTTATCGTCACAATTATTAACATTAATTATAAATATAATCATTTATAAATATTAAGATAAATTGCGATGCCATTTGTCGTCGCAATTATTATAATAAATTTAAATATTTTCATTTAAAAATATTAAAAAAATAATTGCGACGCACTTCTTACGTCGCAATATTTGTAATAAGTTTTTATTTAATCTATTTAAATTATTAAAAAAATATTGCGACGCCTTAGCGATGCAATTATTAGAAAATAAAATATTTTTCCTGCCAGATGATGGCGCCAATTTAGCGACGCTTCAGCAACGCATTTAGTGGCGTCACTATGTTTTCAGAAAATCATTATAAACATGTATTAACGATGAATTAGCGACGCCCTAGTGCGTCGCTAAGAAAAAAAATAAATAAAAATTGCGACGAAAATGGCGACGCAATTTTGGCGTCGCTAATTCCCTATATTTAAGCCGGGTCCCTTCTCCTTTCCTCCTTCCCGTCTTGACCTAGCGCCGCCGTGAAGCTAAAGCTCGAATCTCCGGCGCATCCCCGTCCTCCGGCTACCCGGCGATCGCATCCGACTCTGGCAACCCGGCGATCTCATCTCAACCAAGGTTAGCTCCGATAATCTAAAAAAAAAATGATTTTTTTTTATTTATTTCCCTACGGCCACGGCCGCTGCCGTGGCCGTCTTCTCCGGCCACGGCCGCTGCCGTGGCCGGCAGTGGCCTGGCCACGGTGGCCAGGCCACTGTAATCAAAAAAAAAATTTTTTTTTTTAACAGGGGGGGAGGGGAGGAAACCCCCCCGCCCCCCCTTTCTTTTCTTGTCCGGCCACGGCCGTGGCCGCGGCCGGACAAGGCGGCCACGGCCGCTGCCGTGGCCGTCTTCTCCGGCCACGGCCGTGCCGTGGCCGCAGTGGCCTGGCCACGGTGGCCAGGCCACGGTGGCCAGGCCACTGTAATCAAAAAAAAAAATTTTTTTTTTTTTAACAGGGGGGAGGGGAGGAAACCCCCCCGCCCCCCTTCTTTTCTTGTCCGGCACGGCCGTGGCCGCGGCCGGACAAGGCGGCCACGGCCGCTGCCGTGGCCGCGGCCGGACAAGGCGGCCACGGCGCTGCCGTGGCCGTCTTCTCCGGCCACGGCCGCTGCCGTGGCCGCAGTGGCCTGGCCACGGCCGTGGCCGCAGTGGCCTGGCCACGGTGGCCAGGCCACTGTAATCAAAAAATTTTTTTTTTTTTTAACAGGGGGGAGGGGAGGAAACCCCCCCCGCCCCCCCTTTCTTTTCTTGTCCGGCCACGGCCGCTGCCGTGGCCGCAGTGGCAAGGCCACTGTAATCAAAAAAAAAAAAAAATTTTTTTAACAGGGGGGAGGGGAGGAAACCCCCCCGCCCCCCCTTTTTTCTTGTCCGGCCACGGCCGCTGCCGTGGCCGACAGTGGCCTGGCCACGGTGGCCAGGCCACTGTGACAAAAAAAAAAAATTTTTTTTTCCTTAACAGGGGGGGAGGGGGGAAACCCCCCCGCCCCCACCCTTTCTTTCTTGTCCGGCCACGGCCGCTGCCTTGGCCGGCAGTGGCCTGGCCACGGTGGCTAGGCCACTGTGACAAAAAAAAAAATTTTTTTTTTTCCTTAACAGGGGG
>UESW01004476.1:867596-935896 GCA_900491605.1 Calamus simplicifolius
TTGTGATAGACAACGACAGATGAATCCCAACATCAGTCAAATTACCATTAGGCAGAAGTTAGAAACAGAGTTCGCTTACTGGTTTTATGCTCAATCAATTGCAATAATGGCTTTTATTTTTCGAATTGGTTGTGAATAGTTTATTACTTTTTAGGTAAACGGTCAATGGTTTACAATCGATAATATTTTCATTAAATGTCTAGTGCAATGGCCATTGAAGACTGTAACAACCTCTACTGGCTACTTTGTTAATGGATATAAATTTTAAATTGAACGACTAGCGTCTTCAAGAGGCACACAGAACTAGGGTGTGTGTGTCAAAGGAGAAAGTGTTAGCAAATATGATGGATTATTACAGAAAGTTAGTAGAGGTGGTTGAAGTTGAATATCCCGGTTGGCCTATAAAATGAACCGTATTGTTTCGTTGTGATTGGTTCGATCCGATAGTTCCTATGGGTAAAAGGGTTCATAACGACTACAATCTAGTTGAAGTTAACCATCGCCGAAGATTGCAGAAATATTAACCATTCTTCCTTGCATCCCAAGCTCAGCAAGTGTTTTACTGCAGATATCCAAGTTTGTGCAATGACAAGCGAGATTGGTGGGCTGTTTCCAAAATCCTTTCATGTTCAGCAATCATATTAGACGAGAGTTCATCAAGTCAATCACCTGAGTGCCCTGCATTTCAAGAGGATAAGATGGAAATGCATGCAATTGAGGATGATACAAGGGCTCCTGAAATATCAGTTGAAGATCCAAATGGTTATGTCCAAGAAATTGAGGATGCAAATGTTTGATTTCCTTCCGATGATAATGACACATAATCACAATCAGATACGGCATCGGATGTTGAACCAACATTTGACAAAACAAATGACATTGATTAAGCATAGAGGTTTATTCAATTTCAATTTATTTTTATAAGTACTAATTTTTTTCATATTCAATCATTATTTGTAATTATATTGCATGGTTCTTTAGTATTTTTAGTATGTTGGGCTGAGATAGATCTTTCGCCGATGGATAGGGCGAGCAGGGACGTGGCCCTACCGCATCAGATCACTTCATGAGCATTGGAGATGGAGAGTTCAGATCTGCAGCCTTCGAGTCTCATAGCCGATCGGCACAGACATCTGAGAGTTCATCCCACGTTGGCCGCACCGTACTTCGACTGGATGTTGATGGGCAATAAGTATATAATAATTGTAAATATATGTTTATATGTTACTGTGCATTTACTTATAAATATGATTTTTTTGTAGCTTTATTGAGCAGCTTTCTGTATCCAGATCAGCTCCATATTCCAAATCCATGCTGATCCCACTGGCTACGATTGGCATCATGTATCTGCGGCCATGAGGGAGTTATATTTTTCAGAGTTTCATGTAAACTTATTAAATACAATTTATTACTGATTTAAAATAACTTAATCTTATATATTCTTAAACTAACTATTTATTTAAAGGTAGAAAAAGTTTAAGTGGGACTCAACCATCCATGATGCCGTTAGGGCAGCATGGAATGTCTTGCGGCACGCCGATACTCCGACATGCTTCATCGTTGGAGGAGATCGGGTGATCGCCCAGTGCATGTGCCGGAGGATATTTGGCATGACTGGCAGTAGGTGGCAGTCTGAGGCCTGGCAAAGGAGGTCCGCATCAGCTACCACGAACCGCTAATCCGAGAAGGCCGGTCGTGGTACGGATCTCTCCTGCCACACTGCAGGGTCCATTTCCATTCAGGAGCACAGACGTCGTATGATAAAAAAATAAATAATTTAATTACTAATTTAGTCATTTGCAAATACTTACATTTATATCATTTCTTCTGCTTTTGTAGTCTGAGCGGGAGGGCAGAGATCCTGGTGAGTTCAACCTATTAAGGGCGACACACACCAGGAAGGACGGTACCTAGGTCGATGTATGATCATAGGAGGTTGCGGTAAGAAATTTGACTTATGTTGTAACTGTTTAATTTGTTAACCTTTATTCAGGTTCATATAATGATTCATTTATTATTGATTCTATAATTCAAAGGCACGAGTCGAGGAGCTTCAGTCTTAGGCATCGCAGGTCGACTCCACTGATGGGGGCCATCCGTCGAACTCTCAGCAGAGGAGAGTCGACGTGTGTTTTTGGAAGCTATTGGTGCCCAGCCTCGAGACCGTAGGGTCTACAATCTGGGTGCTAAAGCTTCTAGATATTTTTTGGCTCCACTTCACACTATTCTGGCGATATTCCTCATGATGTTTAGACGATATTCGAAGATCTATTACGGAGGAGGTTCGGTAGGAGCTTGCAGACATGAGAGAGCAGATGCGTCACATGCAAGATTTGGTTCGCCAAATGTCGCAGGGTTTATTCCAGCCTCGCAGCCTTCCCGTGATTGTGACAGCGCGAATTCTTGATGTATTTTTTTCTATTTTGCGTATCCAAATTTTTCATTATTAATAAAATAAAATTTTATGCATTATCAAAAATTTTGTGATGAATGTTTCAATCAATATTTTTGGATATTTAGCGATAATGTTTAAATTGAATGCAATGAAATTGCATTAAGAGTTTTAAATAATATTTTATTTTTTAAAAAAAATTTCTCGTTGCAATTTTTTTTAAAAATGAATTCATAAATTGGCAACGCATATTGCGTCGCTAAATTGAATAATATTTTAATTTTTTTAAAAAAATTCTTGTTGTAATTTTTTTTAAAAAAATAAATTTATAAATTTGCGACGCATTTGTGACACATATTGCATCGCAATATTGCGATGCATCTCATTGCGTCGCAATATTGCGACACAATGAGATGCATTGCAATATTGCGACACAATGTGTTGCATCGCAATATTGCGACTCAAGGCGTCGCAATATTGCGATGCAATTTGGGTCACAACTTTGCGACACATTGCGTCCCTAAATTATGACGCAATTTCGAGTCACTAATGCGTCGCTAAATTGCGACGACGTATTTTTCATCGTACAATTTAGCGATGAAACTGCGACGGATAGCAGTTTGCGACGAAATTTAGCAACACATTAGTGACGCATTTTGGTGTCGCTAAAATGAATTTTTCTTGTAGTGTGAGCTTTCACCCGTTGTTAATAATTAGGTGTATAGTCTCTTGATCCAAGATTAATTGGTGTAGCGGTAAAGCCTTGGCTCTTGAAAGCCCCTTTATTCCTAAAATTTATTTTAATAAATCAATCTTTTGCTGTTCTTGATTTTCTTCTTTGCTGGAATTAATTCCTCCCATGCCTCTTCGTCTTCGGAATTAATTCCGAATTAATTCCTCTGTGTCTTCCAGCATTCTTGCAATCCCACGAAGCCTCTCCTTAAAGAAAGAAACGATTGCTTCTTTAATGCACAGAACACCCGTGGCCCTCTTCACATAGCGGAACACCCGTGGAATAACACACCTGGGATCTTTACGTTTGACCCGTTGACCGCTCCTTAGAGAAATCTCATGCTCCGTGAGAGATTTCTTCCAGCGATCCTCCCTTCGTCCCACCATCAAGTAAGTGCTCCACGTTATGCAAGCCTGAATCCTCACATGAGAACGTTCCGGTTCTTTCTGTGAAGACGTGGGAATCCCACCGTGAAGACGTGGGAATCCCACAAGGATCTTCACATCACGCGATCTGATGATGAGGAAGAGGGAGAGGATAGGGAGGAGATGAGAGAGAATCTGATGATGAGGAAGAGGGAGAGGATAGGGAGGAGATGAAAGAGAAAATTATCTTGGGAGAAAATAATCTATTCTCTATTCCTTCAAACCCTAGAACTAGAGTTTAAATACATTCATGAAGTGGGCCAGGCCCAGACTCAACAAAAACTCCTATGGACTAACTCAATAAGATTAAACTAATCCGCAAGCCTGTGTACACCCATGACTTGATTTAATCTCAATCCTTGGACTCAATCGCAGCCCAAAACAAGTTATCCCCCTGGGCCTTGATAGCATCACACTAGACCCAACAATCTCCATCTTGGTGCTTTCAAGGCCTCAGCACATCCGCCGTGTCCATCAGATGCAATCCCTATGAAAGTTGTCCCATGAAAAAATCTTGGTCAGTGCATTGCTGGATTCTTCTTAGTGTGTACCTTCACCAGCTCTAATCCACCTTCCATAAGCTCTCTGTAGTCGAAGCCTTCCTCCCGAAAGTATCCTCTAGCCATTAGTCCTGCCTTGTACCCGATACCTTCTTGCTTTGAAGGCCCTTTCTTGCACTGATAAACCCATTTGCAATCAATGGGTTTCTTTCCTTGTGGCAGCTGGATCATCTGCCATGTGCCAGTCCTATAGAGAGACTGCATCTCCTTTGTCATAGCCTGCATCTTCTGCCATAGCCTGGACCCACCTATCTCTATCCTGGCTGTTCTGGCTCTCCAGAGCCTCCTCATAGGTGTAAGGATCTCCATTCAATGTCACCAGAGCATATGACACCGAATCCTCGAAGCCGTATCGAACTGGTGGTCGCACGTTTCTCCTAGGCCTATGCAGTGCAATCCCATTATCAGTCCCCTACCCAGCTACATCCTCCTGAGTCCTCTGTTCAGCTGCATCCTGCTGAACTTTCTGGCTTCTGACCCCTCTGTCAGTCTTCTCCACCTGAATCTTAAATCCTTCTAGTCCATTAGCAAATGACATGACTCACTACAAGAAAATACTGAAATAGCGACGCAAAATTAGCGACGCAATAATGCGTCGCTATATTGCGACCACTTTGCGACGCCTATGTGACAACAAAAAATTGCAACGGCCTTAGCGACGCATTAGCGACTCAATTAACTAGAAAAATAAATTAATTTTTTTTAGCGACGCAAATAATGCGTCGCAATATATTTAAATTAATTTTTTATAAAATATAAATATCAAAAAAAAAAATATTGCGATGCAACACAGTGCATCGCAATATTTTTAAAAGAATTAAATATGTTAAATAGCGACGCATTAGTGACGCAATAAATCAAAAAATTAGAAAAATTATTTTTAATTTAGCGACGCAACAATTGCATCGCAAATAATTTAAATGAAATTAAATTTTTTAAAATATATATTATAAAAAAATATTGTGATGCAAATCAGTGTGTCGCAATGTTTTAAAAAAAATTTAATATATTAAATAGCGACGCATTAGCGACGCAATAAACCAAAAAATTAAAAAAATTATTTTTTAATTTAGCGACGCAATAAATGCGTCGTAATTATTTTAAATAAAATTAAATTTTTTAAAGTATAAATATGAGAAAAAATAATTGCGACGTAACACAGTGCGTTGCAATATTTTTAAAAAATTAATTATGTTAAATAGCGATGCATTAGCGATGCAATAAACCAAAAAATTAATTAGGAAAATTATGTTTTAATATAGCGATGCACTTTTTGCGTCGTAATTATTATAATTAAAATTAATTTTTATATAATATAATTTTCATATTATAAAATTATGACGCAACCCTTTGCGTCACAATGTATTTAAAAAAATTAATTATGTTAAATAGCGATCGGTCCAAAATCGATCGTGACCGATCGGAATAAGGGATTGGATCGATCGCAATCATCGGATCGTCACCGATCGGACCGATCGCCATGGTCCGAGATCGGTCGTGGCCGATCGGGATCAGGGCTTGGATCGATCGCAACCGTCGGATCGTTGCCGATCGGACCGATCGCCACGGTCCGAGATCGGTCGTGGCCGATTGGGATCAGGGCTTGGATCGATTGCAACCGTCGGATCGCCAGCGATCTTGGACTGATCGCCACGGTCCGAGATCGGTCGTGGCCGATCGGGATCAGGGCTTGGATCGATCGCAACCGTCGGATCATCGCCGATCTCGGACGGATTGCAACGGTCCGAGATCGGTCGTGGCCGATCGGGATCACGGCTTGGATCGATCGCAACCGTCGGATCGTTGCTGATCGGACCGATTGCCACGGTCCAAGATCGATCGTGGCCGATCAGGATCGATTAGGGATTTGATCGATGGCAACCGTCAGATCGACGCCGATCGGTGCGATCGCCACGGTCCGAGATCGGTCATGGACGATCGGGATCAGGGCTTGGATCGATTGCAACCGTCGGAACCATGCCGATCGGACCGATCGCCACGGTCCGAGATCAGTCGTGGCCGATCGGGATCAGGGCTTGGTTCGATCGCAACCGTCGGTTCGTTAGCGATCTCGGACCGATCACAACAGTCCGGATCGGTCGTGGCCGATCGGGATCATGGCTTGGATCGATCGCAATCATCGGATCGTCGCCGATCGGATTGATCGCCTTGGTCCGAGATCGGTCGTGGCGGATCAGGATCAGGGCTTGGAGCGATGGCAACCATCGGATCGATGCCGATCGGTCCGATCGCCACGGTCCTAGATCGATCGTGGACGATCGTGATCAGTGCTTGGATCGATCGCAACCGTCGGATCGCCACTGATCTTGGACCGATCGCAATGGTTCGGGATCGGTCGTGGCCGATCGGGATCAGGGCTTGGATCGATCGCAACCGTCGGATCGTTGCCGATCGGACCGATTGCCACGGTCCGAAATCGGTCATGGCCGATCAGGATCAGAGCTTGGATCGATTGCAACCATCGGATCGCCAGCGATCTTGGACCGATCGCCACGGTCTGAGATCGGTCATGGTCGATCGGGATCAGGGCTTGGATCGATCACAACCGTCGGATCGTCGCCGATATCGGACAGATTGCAACGGTCCAAGATCGGTCGTGGCCGATCGAGATCACGGCTTGGATCGATCGCAACCGTCGGATCATTGCCGATCGGACCGATTGCCACGGTCCGAGATCAGTCGTGGCCGATCGGGATCGATCAGGGATTCGATCGATGGCAACCGTCGGATCGACGGCGATCGATGCGATCGCCACGGTCCGAGATCGGTCATGGACGATCGGGATCAGGGCTTGGATAGATCGCAACCATCGGAACCGTGCCGATCGGGATCAGGGCTTGGTTCGATCGCAACCATCGGTTCATCAGCGATCTCGGACCGATCACCACGGTCCGAGATCAGTCGTGGCCGATCGGGATCAGGGCTTGGTTCGATCGGAACCATCGGTTCGTCAGCGATCTCGGACCGATCGCAACGGTCCGGGATCGGTCATGGCCGATCGGGATCATGGCTTGGATCGATCGCAATCATCGGATCGTCGCCGATCGGATTGATCGCCGTGGTCCGAGATCGGTCGTGGCGGATCAGGATCAGGGCTTGGAGCGATGGCAACCATCGTATCGATGCCGATCGGTCTGATCGCCATGGTCCTAGATCGGTCGTGGATGATCGGGATCGGTGCTTGGATCGATCGCAACCGTCGGATTGCCAGCGATCTTGGACCGATTGCAACGGTCCGGGATCGGTCGTGGCCGATCGGGATCAGGGCTTGGATTGATCGCAGCCGTCGGATCGTTGCCGATCGGACCGATCGCCATGGTCCGAGATCGGTCGTGGCCGATCGGGATCAGGGCTTGGATCGATTGCAATCGTCGGATCGCCAGCGATCTTGGACCGATCGCCACGGTTTGAGATCGATCGTGGCCGATCGGGATCAGGGCTTGGATCGATCGCAACCGTCGGATCGTCACCGATCTCGGACGGATTGCAACGGTCCGAGATCGGTCATGGCCGATCGGGATCACAGCTTGGATCGATTGCAACCGTCGGATCATTGCCGATCGAACCGATTGCCACGGTCCGAGATCGATCGTGGCCGATCGGGATCGATCACGGCTTGGATCGATGGCAACCGTCGGATCGACGCCGACTGGGATCGATCATGGCCTGGATCAATTGCAACCGTCGGATCACTTATAATTACTCAAAAAAAAAGTTATGAAAAAGTTTAAAAAAATATTAAAAAATTATTGCGACGCCGTAGCAACGCATTTTAGAAGAAAAATTAAACAAATATTACGACGCAATGTATGCGTCGCAATATTTTTAGTAAATATAATTTTTATCAGTATTAATAAATAAAAAAATATAATATTGCGATGCATAATTTGCATCGCAATGATTTTTAAATAAATATATCTAATTAAAAATATTAAAAAATTATTACGATGTAATAAGGCATCGTAATTATTATCATAAATTATTAATATTATCATTAATAAATATTTAAATATTTTTGCGACTCCGTAGCGACGCATTTTAGGAAAAAATAAACATATATTGCGACGCAATGTATGCGTCGCAATTATTTTTAATAAATACAAATTTTTTCAGTATTAATAAATAAAATAAATATAATATTGTGACGCATAAGTTGCGTCACAATGTTTTTAAAATAATATATGTAATTAAAAATTTTATAAAATATATTGCGACGCAATTTTTCATCGCAATTATTAACATTAATTATAAATATTATCATTTATAAATATTAAAAAATTATTGTGATGCCGTAACGATGCATTTAAAAAAAAAAAAAAAATATTGCGATGAAATATATGCGTCGCAATTATTTTAAGTAAATATGATTTTTATCAGTATTAATAAATAAAAGAAATATAATATTGCGACGCAAATATGCGTCGCAATGTTTTTAAAATACATATATCTAATTAAAAATATTAAAAAATTATTGCGACGCAATTTTGCATCGCAATTATTATCATAAATTTTAAATATTATCATTTATAAATATTTAAAAATTATTGCGACGCACTGCTTGCATCGCAATTATTGTAATAAGTTATTATTTTAATTAATTAAAAATATTAAAAAAATATTGCGACGCCTTAGCGATGCAATTCTTAGAAAATAAAAATAAATTTCCGCCGGATATTGGCGCCAAGTTAGCGACGCATTAGCGACGCAATTATTGGCGTCGCTATTTTTCATAAAATTATAATAAAACCATATTAACGATGGATTAGCGATGTATTAATGCGTCGCTAATACATAATAAATTAAAAAAAAATATTGCGACCATATAGCGACGCAAATTATTGCATCGCTAATTACTTATATATAAGCCACCCTTCTCTTCTTCTTCCCCCGTCTTGACCTAGCCACCGCCGTGCTCTAAAATTTCCGGCTCCCACCTCGCTGCTCTGGCGCCTCCCCTGTGGTGCTCCGGCTCCCTGGCGTTCTCATCCGACTCCGGCTTCTTCTCTCGACCAAGGTAAGCCCCCACACTCTCAAAAAAAAAAATTTTTTTTTAATAATTTCCCTCCGGCCATGGCCGCTGCCGTGGCCGGCAGTGGCCTGGCCACCGTCACAAAAAAAAAAAAAATTCTTAACAGGGGGGGAAACCCCTGCCCCCCCCCTCCTTTTTTTTTCTTGTCCGGCCACGGCCGTGGCCGCGGCCGGACAAGACGGCCACCACCGCTGCCATGGCCATCTTCTCCGGCCACTGTCACAAAAAAAAAAATTTCTTAACAGGGGGGGAACCCCCCGCCCCCCCTTTTTTTCTTTTCCAGCCACGGTGGCCAGGCCACTGTCACAAAAAAAAAAAAATTCTTAACAGGGGGGGGGGGTAAACCCCCCCGCCCCCCCCCCCCCCCCTTTTTTCTTGTCCGGCCACGGCCGTGGCCGCGGCCGGACAAGGCGGCCACGGCCGCTGCCGTGGCCATCTTCTCCGGCCACTGTCACAAAAAAAAAAAATTTCTTAACAGGGGGGAAACCCCCCGGCCCCCCCCCCCCTTTTTTTCTTTTCCAGCCACGGCCGCTGCCGTGGCTGGCCAGGCCACTGTCACAAAAAAAAAAATCGTAATAACAGGGGTGGGATGGGGAAACCCCCCCCCATTTTGTCTTCTCCGGCCACGGCCGCTGTCGTGGTTGCCTGTGGCCTGGCCACCCTGTCAAAAATTGAAAAAAAAAATTGGTAACAGAGCCCCCCCCCTTTTGTCTTCTTCGGCCACGGCCACGGTGGCCAGGCCGCAGTCCAAAAAAAAAAAATTTTGTTAGGGGGGGCCACGGAGCTGTTTGGATAGACTGATTGTTATGTCTTGATTATGCAATAATATTTGTAATGCTAGATAGAAAGTCTTGTTGTATTATTATTTAATTTGCATAATATTTATGCAATAATTAATTTAAGCAGAATGTTTATACAATAGTATTTGTGCATTTGTACTTATTTACATTTGTTATGTCTTGATTATTTATATTCTGCTGCAAACTGAATAATGCATTAAATTATGTAATGCTAAATAAAAGTTTTGTTGTAATATTATTTAATTTTCAGCAACAAATTAGTAGTTTCAATGATTTACATTTTAGTCTTCACAAACATTTGTATTTGACACAATAATCTTAAAAAGTTAGTGATTACATGTATAATTCACAAGAAGTTAAGAATAACAAGCATAAGTTCAATTGTCTTCGGACTTCCATAATCACAGCACTATAACCTTTAGACCCGTTTGAGAATTTGTAAGCCTTAGTCTTGCAAATTCTCAAATTGTCCTGGTGGACAGTTTGGGAATATTTCTTGCGATATGTTAGTCTGCTAGTAATCATCGTTGGGTGAGATTTCGGTTTGTATTTGCTCATACGTTCTCCTAGTGTGGCTTATATACCACACATTTAGGAGAACATATGGGCGAAATTTCAATATAACCGATCGATGATAATTAATAGCAGAATAACATATCACAAAAAATATTCTTGAATGGGATAGGGCCTTACCTTATAGACATGGAGTGAAGGTAGAATTATTTAAGACACTTGAATTCTTATGAAGTCTCATGATTAAACGCACCGCCTTGCAGCCCGACCCAAACTCAAGCCATCCCATTAGCCATGAACCTGTGCATCGGTCCTTGCTAGCACGCCAAGGATCATAGCCGTGGCTCGCCCTTGCATGGTAGGGACCTTAGTTGACTAAAAAAAATTGGTTTACTTATAAATGATTTAAATGGTTTGTTATTAACCTTAGTTGTGTCCAAGAAATAATTTAGTTTTATATTAGTAATACTAATATAGTTTTATTTTGTGGTTTCATTTAATGATTTACCAGACTTTGTATAAGTCGGTCAAAAATGAGCGGGGCTCGCTCGTGGATGTATGCAAGGATAAAAGATGGCTTGCTTAATCCAGATTTTCTGAATGGATTGGAAGAATTTATTGCATTTGCATATAGCCAACCTGACTGGATGGATGGCCCTAGGATTAGGTGCCCATGCAACTTCCACAGGTGTCAGAATAAAGCCTACAGAGATGTAGAAACTGTTAAGGTGCATTTGTGTAAGAAGGGGTTTGTTCCTGATTACTATGTTTGGTACTGTCATGGTGAACCAGAGGATATTCCAGCAGCTGTTATAGGCCAACAAGAGTCAATTCCCGTAGATGAACCATTTGTGAATTTAAACACATATGAATAAATGGTGATGAATGCATCGGGTAATGAATTCAATCAGAATACATTTATGGAAGAACCAAATCCAGAAGCACAGCAATTTTATGATATGTTGCGTGCTGCAAATCAAGAATTGTATCCTGGTTGTGAGGGTCATTCCCAGTTGTCTACAGCTGCTTGAATGTTGAATATTAAGGCAGAACATCGATTATCAGAAAAGGCATTCAATTCTGTAGCTGGGTTAATCAAAGAAATTTTGCCAAATGACAATGTTGCGGCAGACAGTTTTTACATAACAAAGAAGTTGTTGCGTGGGCTTGGGCTCCCAGTTAATAAGATCGATTGTTGCTTGAACAATTGTATGATATTTTGGGGTGAAGACTCAGAGCTGAGATGGTGTAAGATTTGTGGGCAATCGAGGTTCAAAAACACCGAAGGAGGAGCCGGTACAAGTAGGAGGAAAAGTGTGCCTTACAAGAGGATGCATTACTTTCCTCTTACCCCACGCCTGCAGAGATTATACAGATATGAGGCAACAGCTGCTGATATGAGATGGCATGCCGAACATGAATCTAAAGAGGATGAAATGCGGCATCCATCAGATTCAAAGGCTTGGAAGCATTTCAATGAAAATCATCCTGATTTCGCTGAAGATATAAGGAATGTGAGATTAGGTCTTTGTACCGATGGTTTCCAACCATTTGGTCAAGCGGGCAACAATATTCATGTTGGCCTGTGATACTGACTGTATATAACCTTCCTCCGTGGAAGTGCATGAAAGATACTGCAATGTTTTTAACCGTTTTGGTTCCAGGACCATCAAATCCAAAGGAAAAGATTGATGTCTTTCTGCAACCGTTGGTGGCCGAACTGAAAATGTTGTGGGAAATAGGAGTCGTAGCCTATGACATTTCTATGAAACAGAATTTCTTAATGAGAGCTGCTTTGATGTGGACAATAAGTGATTTTCCGGCATATGCAATGTTGTCCGGTTGGAGCACTGCTGGACGTCTGGCATGCCCTCATTGCATGTATGATTCGGATGCATTTACATTGCAGAAGAGTGGTAAGCAGTCATGGTTTGATAACCATAGGAAGTTCTTGCCCCCAAATCATCCTTACAGGCGTAACTTGATCGCCTTCCGGAAGAACAAAGCAGTCACAAAATTTGCCGAACCGGTTAGGTCCGGCACGGATCTATTTGATTTTATAGAGCATTTGGGGTTGATGTATGCATGGGAACCGGATGCAGATAGAATAAATGGCCGTATATGTAAAGAACATAACTGGAAGAAGCGAAGTATATTTTGGGATTTGCCTTATTGAAGCACAAATCTCATCCGGCACAACTTGGATGTTATGCATATCGAGAAAAATTTCTTTGATAACATATTTAACACGGTGCTAAACATCCCGGGAAAAAAAAAGATACTACAAAGTCAAGAGAAGAACTTAATCAGTACTGCAGAAGAGGTGATTTGAGAAGGAGTGCTGATGGGACCTATCCTAAAGCATGTTACACTCTTGACAGAAATTCACGAGAAGTTTTATGTAACTGGCTTAGAGGGTTAAATTTCCAGATGGTTATGCCTCAAATATCGGTAGGTGTGTGGACATGCATAAGCTCAAGTTGTTCGGCATGAAGAGTCACGACTGCCATGTTTTCATGCAACGGTTATTACCTATAGCTTTTCGTGAGTTGCTTCCGCAACATGTCTGGAAGGCAATTATGGAGCTCAGCTTATTCTTCAAGGAGTTATCTGCCGCAGTCATTACTTCTGCATCCATGGCAAGCTTGAGGAGGAAATTCCAATTATTTTATGCAAGCTTGAGCGAATATTTTCTCCCAGTTTTTTGACTCAATGGAGCATTTACCGGTTCACTTGCCATACGAAGCGAGCATAGCTGGTCCCGTGCAGTATTTCCTTCCGATGATAATGAAACTGATTCGCAATCCGATACGGCATCGGATGTTGAACCAATATTTCACGAAACAAATGACACCGATTAAACATAGAGGTTTTTAAAATTTAACTTTTTTTTATAAGTGTTAAATTCTTACATAGTCAATCATTAATCATAATTTAATTGTGTGAATCTTTAGTATTTTCAGTATGACGGGCAGAGGTAGATCTACCGACGACAGACGGAGTGAGCAGGGACGTAGCCCTGCTACATCAGATCACATGAGCGTTGGAGATGGAGAGTTTGGATCTCCAGCAAAGGCGCAGCCTTCGATCTCTCCAGCAGTATTACCATCCAGCCGATCGGCACATACCTCCGAGAGTTCTTCCATCATCGGCCGCACTGTACTTCGACTTGATGCTCAGGGGATGTAAGTATATACTAATTAAAAATATATGTTTATGTTTTTAAGTCAATTACTTATAAATGCATTTTTTTAACAGATTCATTGAGCAGCATCATGTATCCAGCCACATCAGCGCCGTATTTCAGAGGCGTGCAGATCCCAGTGGCTATGATTGGCGCCATGTATCTCCAGCCACGAGGGAGTTTTATTTTTCTGAGTTTCAGGTAAACTTATTAAATACAATTTATCAGTGATATAAAATTTCTTAAACTTAATAAATTCAGAAACTAACTGTTTATTTTAATGCAGAAAAAGTTTACGTGGGATCCTGCCAGCCATGATGCCATTAGGGCAGCATGGGAGGCTCTGACGCGACGCCGATACTCCGACATGCTTCATCGTTGGAGGTCATCGGGTCAGCGTCCTGCGCACGTGCCAGAGGGTATTTGGCACGAGTGGCAGCAGGCCTGGGAGTCCGATGGCTGGCGCAGGAGGTCCGCATCAGCCAGCACGAACCGCCGATCTGAGAAGGGCGGTCCTGGCACGGGTCTCTCCCGCCATACTTCGGGCTCCATTTCGATTCAGGAGCACAGACGGCGTATGGTAAGAAAACATAAATATTTTAATTACTATTTTAGTTATTTATAAATATTTGTATTAATATTTTTTTTATTGTTATAGTCTGAGCAGGAGGGCGGAGATCCTGGTGAGTTTCGTCTATTCAGGGCGACACACACCAGGAGGGACGGTTCCTGGGTCGACACGCGATCACGGGAGGTTGCGGTAAGAAATTAGATTTATGTAGTATCTGTTTAATTTCTAAAATTTTATTTCGAGAAATTTATTAACTCATTTATTGATTTCATAATTTCAAGACACGAGTCGAGGAGCTTCGCTCCCAGGCATCGCAGGTCGACTCTACTGATGGGGAGACGCCCGTCGAACTCTCAGCAGAGGAGAGTCGGCGTGTTTTTTGGAGGCTGTTGGTGCCCAGCCACGAGACCGCAGGGTCTATGGTCTGGGCACTAGAGCTTCTACATATTTTCCCCATCAGGCCTCCAGCTCGCGAGTTCCTGGTGATCTTCCTCCCGAGCGTTTACACGACCTTCGCAGATCTATTGCAGATGAGATTCGCCAGGAGGTCGAGCAGGATTTTGAGGATCGTATGCGAGGCCGGGATCAGGAGATTGCAGACATGCGAGATGAGATGCATTATTTGCGGGATATGGTTAGTCGCTTGTCGCAGAGTCTTCAGCCTCCACAGCCTCCACGTGATCGCCCAGATTCTTGATGTATTTTTCTTTTCTTTTTTTATGTTGTAAAAACTTCAAAATTTTAATATATGAATTATTTTTGAAAATTTATTATTGTTTGGATTGAGTGAAAAATATTTCTATCAATATTTAGATTTAGCGAAATTGTATTAACCGTTTTAATTTTAAATCTTTTATATTTTTTAAAAACAAAATTTGCGACGCATTAGCGACTGAAATTGCATCGCTAATATTTTCAAAATATTATTATTAAATATTGCGACGCAATGACCTGGCATCGCAATAATTTAAAAATAAATTTAATAGCGACGCATTAGCGACTAAAATTGCGTCGCTATTTTATCTAAAAAATTTTTAATAAATATTGCGACGCAATGACCTTGCGTCGCAATATTTTAAAATAATTTTTATTTGCGACGCATTAGCGACTCAAATTGCGTCGCTATTATACCAAAAATATTATTATTAAATATTGCGACGTATATAGCTGTGTCGCAATATTGCGACGCAATTTAGTACGTCGCAATATTTAATAATAATTTTTTTTATTAAAAATTAATTTTAAATTTAGCGACGCATTTGCATGCGTTGCAGTATTGCGACGCAATGTTGTATCGCAGAGAGTCGCAATATTGCGACGCAATTGCGACAAATGGGTATTGTGACGGACATCTGAGCGACGCCGTCATTGCGTCGCTATTGCGTCGCAATAGCATGTTTAGCGACGCATTTGGGCGTCGCAATATTTAATTTTTCTTGTAGTGACTATGTAAGAGGTCATCTGACTAGTGTTACAGTGTTCCACCTCATGTAGTCCCTGCTATGCATCTGTACCATCTCTGCTCTAAAGAATCGAGCTCTCATCGAAGGTCACATCTCTGCCGATGAAAACCTTCTTCTCCAAGGGATCCCACAACCGATACCCCTTGATTCAATGCAGATAGCTCAGGAACACTATATTCTTAGACCTGGCATCCAACTTACTCCACTCTCCAGCACCAATATGCACATATGCCGTGCATCCAAATACCCTCAGATGGTTCAGGCTTATCTTCCCTCCAGACCATATCTCCTCTGGAATGCCTCCATCCAACCTGGTGTGCGGTGACCGATTGACCAAGTAGCTAGCTACATCTACTACGTCAACCCAGAACATCTTTGGAAGCCCTGCCTATAGCCTCAAGCACGTTGCCTTTCCAACAGTGTTCTGTTTGTTCTCTAAGCCACCCCCAACAGTGTTCTGTTTATTCTCTCAGCCATCCCTTTCTGTTGAGAAGTTTCCATCACCGAGAAGTGCCTTTTGATGCCCCACTCCTCATGAAATCTCTAGAACTCCATGCTGGTATATTCCCCGCCACTATTTGACCTCAGACACTTCACACTCCTACCCTGCTCCCTCTCCACCTCAGCCTTCCAGATTTTTAACTTGGTGAAGACCTCTGATTTCTTCTTCATGAAGTAGATCCACTGCTTTCCTGAGAAATCATCTATCAAGGTAAAAAAGTATCTGGTCCCATTCCTTGCAAAAACTGGGGCTAGTCCCCAGACATCCATGTGTACTAACTCCAGGGGTTCTGCACTCCTAGTTGTGCTGACCAAGAACTGCACACTCCTCTACTTCCCCATCTGACATGGCTCACAGATCTCCATGACTCCACCACTCAGGTCCGAACATAGTCCTCTCTTGCTCAGTTCTTTCATCCCCCTGTCTCCCATGTGACTTAGGCGGTAATGCCACATCCTATACACATCCCTAGGATCCTATTCCACAGCTGCTGCCTCAGATTTTTCTATCACCACAGCCCTCCAACATGTATAAGTTGTTCTCCAGCCTTCTTCCTCTCATCACCATCATAGCTCCATTAGAGATGTTCATAACTCCACTCCTGGCATGACTGCTGAAGCTGTATCCTGTCTGCTCCAGGTACCCCAGTGACACCAGATTCTTCTTGAGTTCTAGAACATGCTTCACGCTGGTAAGAGTGCGCACCATGTGTTGGCCCAGATGGCAACCCAAGAGGGGGGGGGGTGAATTGGGTTCTTAAAAATTTAAGACTTTTTAACTTTAATTGATTAGTTAGCAAGATGTGCAAGTGAGAGGCTAACTAAAATTAATACACAAGCAAAAAAGAGAGATAGAGATAGAGAAAATAAGGCACGGCAAACACAAGATAATTTTATAGTGGTTCGGTGCAATCAACACCTACGTCCACTCCCAAGATTCACTTGGGTCCACACTATAATCTCTCTAGATTACAGCCGAGTTGTTTTCCAAGCTCACAACTCAAACTTGTTGTTTTACCGGGTGCACAACGAACCCAGCTGGTTTTAACTCGGGCTTACCAGCACAAAACCCTACACGTTGTTTTTCTCGGGCTCACAACTAACCCAACACAAGCACTCCGGCTTGTAACGAGGTATACCAACCTCCACTGATTCAATCCACTGATTGAATCAGCAAACAAATAGAATAGAAGTGTTTGAACAATAATGTGCTCCCCTTGAGCAAATATACAAATGAAGTACAAAATAATATAGGTTAGAAAAGCCTGATAATATTGCAGATGGTAGATGCTTGGGCTTTCTCCCTTCTTCTCTTTAACTCCTCTAGAAGTGTTGAATCACGCCTCAGCAAGATTCTTGACCGTTGAAGACTTTGGAGTTGAGATGAAGCTTTTTCCTCTTTTGAAAATCCTCCGATTTGACCTTTGAAATGCTTGTGGATTTTCTTCTGACTGTTGTGGATTGATGGAAAGGAGTAGACGAAACTTTCTCTTGGATTTCTCTCCTTTTGAATCACTCTCCTTTGAGCTAAATGATTTTTCCAATATGCTCTGTTTTTCCCTCTTTTCAAATGATACTTCTTTTCTCTCTTTTTGATTTTCTCTGGGTTGTTTTGATTTGAAAAGAGCTCTCTATTTATAGAATCTGCAAAAATATATCCGTTAGAGACAAGGAAAAATAGCCGTTATTCAAAAATCTTACCGTTGGGGCTGATGTGTCATCGTTAAAAATCGCGCCCAGAATTCGCGGAGTCGACTCGAGCTTTGGGGAGTCGGCTCGAAGTCGATTACCAAAAATAGAAACATTTTAAGCATTGAAGGGTCGACTCGCGAAAACAAAGTGTCGGCTCCTGAAAGTCGGGAGTCGACTCGAGGAAAATGGGGAGTCGACTCGAGAAGTGCTCAAAAAACATGGGTTCTGTTGTTTGAGCGGAGTCGGCTCGCACAGACAGGAGTCGGCTCGCAAGAAGTCAGGGGTCGACTCTTGAAAAGCCAAGGGTCGACTCGAGAAAATCAGGCAATTTGGGGAGTCGACTCGGAAACCCTTGAGTCGGCTCGGGACCGATACAAAAATCAGAAAAATGTTCTGATTGACTTTAAAACTTGTCCCAATTAAATTTAAAATATAAATTTGACTTGAATACATTAAATATGACGTTTATCATGGATTCAAGACATGTTTCAAGAATTCATCGATTGAATTATAATGTGTAAAAATTCCTTTTTGAAATCCTTTTAAGCATAGAACTTGAAACTTCTTTTTCTAATAGATTCAAAACTCATTTGATATAACCATTGATAGTTCATTCTTTCAATTTGAATAAGCTCAAGGTTTTTGATAAATAAACACATTGTTTTCTTTAAGGTACTCATGGCTTTTGGAAATCATCAAAATCAATAAAGTTGGGGCAATTATGTTTCAATAATTTCTCAACAATCTCCCCCTTTTTGATGATGACAAAAACATTGAGTATATGCATTATAAAATTGAAAAATTTGTGATTCCAAAATCAACTATTGTGTTCATGGAAAGGCTCCCCCTCAATGAGGTAGCTCCCCCTATGAACCTTAATTTTATAAATCATTCAAAATTTTTCAAAATCAGAAACTTAAGCATTTTCTTTATGAAATTCAATTTATCTCTTCTCTTCCCCTTATGCTCTTCCTCTTTCAAAATTAAACTTTGATTGAATTGAAGGCAAGGCATATACGATTGAATAAAAACTCTCCCCCTTTTTTGTAATCAACAAAAAGGTTAGGAAGTTTAATATCAATAACATTCTTTATCTTTTTCTATTTAACTTATCAATTGAGATAATCATTCAAAGAATTCAAGGATACTTACAATTGAAATAGACAAAAGTAATGCATCAAACTTTCTCATTACTTCAAAATGAAAGTACATGAAAATGTAAACTTGCTCATTGCATTGAAAGTAATTGATTACATCAAAAAGAGATTACATGAAAACTTAAAAATTTCTTCTAGTAATTCTTTCAAGTGATCAACAATCTGCTTCATCCCTTCACATTGAAGTCTAACATAGTCTTTGAGTTTTATCAACAAAAGTACAAGCAGATGTAATTTTTCTTGAAGCTCGCGTTGCATTGGGAGTATGTCTCCGAGTCACCGCAGATGTCCTTAAGTTCTCCAAAGATATTCTTTAAGTTTCACTTAAGGAACCGGTAGATGAACTGAGAGTAGACTCAATCGATGCAACTCGATCACTGAGAGAATATAAGGCTTCTTTTAAGTTCATATACTTTTCATTAAATTCTTCTTTCAATCTGTTTTCATGATCACTTAACTCAGACTTGAATAATGATCGAAGCTGATCTAACTGTGTATCAGAAAAACTACCAGATGAAAATGTAGAAGACTGAGCAGGAGCAACAGTAGGAGCAGGGGTAGAATCAGAAGCAGGAGCAGGAACAGACTCTGGAACAGACGAGCACTGAGGAGGCTCAGGAGATGAATGTCTCAAGGAAGGTCTGGGTGCCTCTGCATCTATCTCTGTCCTCAGTAACATTCTTTCTCTCCCAACTTCCATTTTTCTTAACAAACCCATGCGATGAATGGTAGCCAAAGTATAATAATCTGTATGTCTTAACTCCTTCTTTGGCTCACAATCACAAAAACAATCCCTTGGCTAAGAAATAATTTAGTTAAAACCATGCCATAGGGCAAACTCGATTTCTTTTTCCCGCTACAATCTGCAATATACCAAATTATCATCCTAGGTAGATTGATGGGTTTCCCAGAACAACAGCATCCATAACAAAAATATCTCGCTCAGAAACATAGTCGAACCTGCCGGTCTTGGGAAACAAAATCCTGCTGCAAATGTTGTGGAGAAGTCTTAATTCCAAAGGCAGTTGACTAGCAAAGACTTCTTCAAATCCTTCAAAATTTCGGTTCAGTAGCCTAGTGAGGGCTGGAGATCTATCTTCAGGGGCAAATGTAGATGGTCCAGACAAGGGTAACTTCAATAATCTAGATAGAATAGAGGATGTAATGTTCAGACCAATGCCTCTAACCTTGCTCACCAAGCCATCATCTCCTCTGGACAAATTCTTGTAAAACTCTTTAACTAGAGCAGGGTAGGTTGGACAGTCCAATGAACAAATATACTCAAATCCCATCTCAATTAGTTGTCTACCAATGATGAATCCTTCATTCTCAAACAATTCAAAATCAACCTTTCTTCCTGTGGTTACAATCCTACTGGCTAGAAGATCTACCTGAGGGTAGGAGCTGGAGCAGGAGGATCACTAGCAGAAGGGGTGGAGGAAGAATCCGTAGACGGCTCGCGGACGGGTCGTCGAACGGTCCTCTTTCTCTTCAAACCGGCGCCACTCGAGCTTGCTCCTCGGGTTTTGGGTGCCATTGATCTTGAAGGATTGGTTAATCAGAGGTTATTTGAGGTTTGGAGGGTTTTGGGAAAGTTTTGGAGAGGATTTGGAAAGATTTGGAAAGATGAAATGTCCGTCGGGTCGACTCGTGCCCTAAATAATCGACTGGGACCACGTCGAGTCGACTCGCGCAAAGTGTGGAGTCGGCTCGCGACTAGTCACAGAGCACGGACACGATCTCGAGTCGACTCGCTCAGAGGAGGGGTCGACTCCTGAGTTTCAGCAGAAACTCGAGTCGACTCCGATACTCTCGAGTCGGCTCCCAGACAATTTCAGAGAAAAATTAGATTAAGATTCAGAGAATCCGAATTGAGTCCGGAATTTGATCTTTGAGTATGATTAAAAATCATGGACTTTGAGAGATCAAATTGATATGAGTTCTAGATAAAATTTCCTTAAGATTTTGAGAATTTGAAAGAACTCTAGATATATTTCCTTAGAGGTTTCAAAATTTATTCAAAAGGATTACAAATTCCTAACTCTCCTCTAAGATAACAAAATCTTTCTTCATTTAAAGGTTTAGTGAATATGTCAGCTAATTGTTCTTCAGTGTTTACATAATCTAAACAAATTTCATCATTAGCTACATGTTCCCTTATAAAATGATATCTAATTTCTATGTGTTTTGTTCTTGAGTGTTGAATTGGATTTTTAGTTAAGTTGATTGCGCTAGTGTTATCACATCTTATGGGAGTTTTATTAAGTGTGATACCATAGTCTTCAAGTTGTCGCTTAATCCATAGGATTTGCGCACAGCAACTTCCAGCTGCTACATATTCAGCTTCAGTAGTTGATAATGCAACTGAATTTTGCTTTTTGCTAAACCATGTGATTAAGTTACTACCTAAGAATTGGCATGCACCACTTGTGCTTTTTCTATCTAATTTACATCCAGCATAATCAGAATCTGAATATGCAATTAGGTTTAATGTAGAGTCTCTAGAATACCATAAACCTACATTTTTAGTTCCATTTAGATATCTTAAAATTCTTTTAACAGCTATTAAATGTGATTCTTTAGGTTCAGATTGAAATCTAGCACATAAACATACTGAAAACATGATATCTGGTCTACTTGCTGTTAAATAAAGAAGGGATCCGATTATACCTCGATAATACTTTTGATCAACCTTTTTACCTTCTTCATCTTTGTCCAGCTTGCATGAAGGACTCATTGGAGTTCCGAGGGGTTTCATTGTTTCCATACCAAACTTTTTGAGTAGTTCTCTTGTGTATTTGGTTTGGTTGATAAAGATTCCCTCTTTGCTTTGTTTGATCTGGAGTCCAAGGAAGAAGTTGAGTTCTCCCATCATGCTCATCTCGAATTCTCCCTGCATCAACTTTGCAAATTCTTGACAAAGAGAATCGTTAGTAGCACCAAAAATAATGTCATCTACGTATATTTGTACTACAAGTAAATCTTTACTTTTTCTTTTCAAAAACAAAGTTTTATCAACATTTCCTCTTGTAAAATCATTTTCTATTAAGAATTTACTTAACCTATCATACCAAGCTCTAGGTGCTTGTTTCAAACCATATAAAGCTTTGTGCAATTTAAAAACGTGATTTGAAAACGTGATCTTCAAAACCTGGTGGTTGTTCTACATAAACTTCTTCATTAATAAATCCATTTAAAAATGCGCTTTTTACATCCATTTGAAATAAGTTAATGTTCATATGACATGCAAATGCAAGTAATAGCCTAATGGCTTCTAATCTAGCTACAGGTGCAAAGGTTTCATCAAAATCAATACCTTCCTCTTGATTATATCCTTTAGCAACCAATCTAGCTTTGTTTCTAATTACAATGCCATTTTCATCTAGTTTATTTCTATAAATCCATTTTGATCCTATTACTGAATGATTTTTAGGTCTTTCAACTAAAGTCCAAACATTATTTCTTGTAAATTGATTTAGTTCTTCTTGCATTGCTAACATCCAATTATTATCTTTTTCAGCTTCTTCTATAGTTTTAGGTTCAATTTGTGATACAAATGCAAGATGATTACTAATATTTCTCATGTATGATCTAGTCCTTATTCCTTGAGATGGATCGCCTATAATCAATTCCTTAGGATGACTATGAGCATATCTCCAGTCTCTTGGAAGATCTACATCATTATGATCAATATTGACATCATCGTCCTTATGTGAATCATCATCTTTAGCCTCTTGTTCATGATCAGAAGATACTTCAATATTAAGTTTTTCAAGATCTTTTTCAATTATGTTTGTATCTTCCTCATCATCAATCTTTTCAGATCCAGTTGCTAAAGATTCATCAAAAACTACATGAATGGATTCTTCAACTACTAAGGTTTTCTTGTTAAAGATTCTATATGCCTTACTAGTTGTTGAATAACCTAGAAAAATTCCTTCATCAGATTTAGCATCAAATTTTCCTAAGTTGTTTTTACCATTATTATGAATGAAACATTTACATCCAAATGCATGAAAGTATTTTATATTTGGTTTTCTTTCATTCCATAATTCATAAGGTGTTTTCTTTAATATTGGTCTTATTAAAGCTCTGTTTAAGATGTAACATGCTGTGTTAATTGCTTCCGCCCAAAAATACTTTGGTAAGTTGCTTTCACATAGCATGGTACGGGCCATGTCTTCTAGAGTCCTATTTTTTCTTTCAACTACACCATTTTGTGTGGAGTCCTAGGGGCTGAAAAATTATGATTAATTCCATTTTCAGTGCAGAAATTTTCAAATAGGTGATTTTCAAATTCTGTTCCATGATCACTTCTTAGAGATACTATAGTAGTGTTTTTCTCATTTGTGACTTTCTTGAAGAATTTCAGGAATATCGAGAAAGTCTCATCTTTGTGAGCTAAAAACATTACCCAAGTATATCTAGAATAATCATCTACAATCACTAGACCATATTTCTTTCCTCCTAGACTTGTGGTTCTAGTTGGTCCGAAAAGATCCATGTGAAGTA
Organism: Calamus simplicifolius; assembly: GCA_900491605.1. Classification (NCBI taxonomy): domain Eukaryota; kingdom Viridiplantae; phylum Streptophyta; class Magnoliopsida; order Arecales; family Arecaceae; genus Calamus; species Calamus simplicifolius. Next base: position 891,150 of record UESW01004476.1, read on the forward strand.
GCTCTAGTGCCCTAGAAGTTGAAACAATGTTTTTAGATTTAAAAGAACTTCTAGTTTGTTTTCCAAATTGACATGCATCACATATTTTATTATTTTCAAAATCTAGTTTAGGTAATCCTTTAACTAAATCCATTTTAATTAGTTTTGAAATAAGGTGTGTGCTTGCATGACCTAATCTACGATGCCACAACCAACTAATTTCATTTATGTTAGCATTGTCAGCAATTAAGCAATGATCACTCAAAGATAATTTTTCTAAGTCAACTAAGTAAACATTGCCATGTCTATAACCAGTAAATACAATGCTATCATCAATAGAATTAGTTACAGTGCATACAGAAGATTTAAATGAAACATTAAAATTTTTATCACATAATTGACTTATACTTATTAGATTATGCTTCAAACCATTAACATAAAGTACATTATCATAACTATAGATGGAGTTATGCGAACTTTACCAAGGCCCATAATTTGACCTTTACCGTTGTCGCCAAACGTCACAACTCCACCTTTCTTTTCCTCCAGGGTGATGAATTCATCTTTGTCACCCGTCATATGTCTTGAGCAGCCACTATCAAGGTACCACTTTTTCTTTGATCTTTTGGCTACAAGACATTCCTGCAATATAATCAAACTTTATGCTTAGGTACCCAAGCTTTCTTGGGTCCTTCATGGTTAGCAGCAATAAAAATTGTTCCTTTCGGAACCCATATTTTCTTAGCTTTAATTTAACTTGTTGTTATTATTTAACGTTTTGCATTCAAATGATTTATGACCTTTTTCATTACATTTGAAACAAGTTATATTACTTTGGTTGGCTTTTATAAAAATATTCTTTAGAGATTTCTGTTTCCTTAATGTGTTATATCCTAAACCTGCTTTGTCAAAAACAGCTTTTTGACTATCTAGGATCATGTTAAGTTTAGTTGAACTTAAAGTGAATTTCTCAACAATGTCTTTATATTTTTTAACATCTTTCTTAAGAGAGTCATTTTCTTTAGCTTGCTGTTCTTTATCTAAAGCTAAAGTTTTTAGTTGATCTTTTAAATCTTTAGTTGAGTTTTTAGTTTCAGATTTTAACAAATCTATTTCTTGATTAAGATTATCTCTTTCTTTCTAAGTTCTTCTTTTTCATTAGTTAAGTTCTTAACTTCTAAAGCTAATTCATTTTTACTTTTAGCTAAACTAATATTGTCATTTTTCAAAAACTTATACTTTTTTTTAAGGATTTAAAATCAATCATAAGTTCATTGAAAGCCTCAAACATTTCATCAAATGTAAAATCATCATTTGAGTTTTCAGAACTTACCTCATTGTCGTTGTCGTCGTCGTTGGCCATGAAACAAATATTGGCAACTTCCTTTTGCTCATCTTCTTCCGACGAGGAAGATTCATCAGACCATGTTGCCATGTATGCTTTCTTCTTTTTCTTGTAGGCCTTTTTCAGCAAAGGACAATCATACTTAAAGTGCCCTGGCTTTTTGCACTCATAACATACTAAGGGCTCTTTTTCTTTTTCTTTCTCCTTGTCCTTTTTCTTATCCTTTTCTCCTTCAAATCTTGCTCCAAATTTCTTTTTATGGAATGGCCTTTTTCTCATAAACTTCTGAATTTTTTGGCCAAGAGAGCAGTTTCCTCATCATCTTCATCATTACTTTCACTGCTGCTCTCTTCCATTTCTGCAGTCTTGAGGGCAAGAGTTTTCCTTCTTTTTGTTTCCTCCTCAACATGCTGCTTCATTGTTAACTCGTGGGTCATTAAGGATCCTAGAAGCTCCTCTAAAGGTAATGCATTGAGGTCCTTTGCTTCTTGGATAGCAGTGACTTTAGCTTCCCACGATCTTGGTAGTGACCTAAGAATTTTACGCACAAGATCAGCATTAGAATAAATTCTACCAAGACTTTTCAGACCATTCACAATATCAGTAAATCTAGTGAACATGCATGTGATGGTTTCAGTTTGTTCCATAGTGAAAATTCATATTTATGAACCAAAATATTTATCTTTGATTCTTTTACTTGGTTTGTTCCTTCATGAGTAATTTCCAACCTATCCCAAATTTCTTTTGCGGAATTACAAGTTGAGATTCGGTTGAATTCATTTGAGTCTAAGGAACAATATAAAATATTAATGGCCTTAGCATTTAGTTGTGCCATTCTCCTATCATTATCATTCCAATCCCTTTCGGGTTTAGGAACAATAGTGCCATCAATAAGGTGTGTGGGTGTACTAGGTCCATTATTATTACTCCCCACAATTCATAGTCCGAAGCTTGAATGAATATTCTCATTCTAGCTTTCCAATATGAATAGTTGGTTCCATTAAACAAAGGAGGTCGATTCGTAGAATGACCTTCAGCAAAACTTGAACCAATTTGTGTTGCCATATGGATCTTTAGCCCTTGATCGTGAGATCAAATTCTAAATGAGCACTTGCTCTGATACCAATTGTTGGCCCAGATGGCAACCCAAGAGGGGGGGGGGGTGAATTGGGTTCTTAAAAATTTAAGACTTTTTAACTTTAATTGATTAGTTAGCAAGATGTGCAAGTGAGAGGCTAACTAAAATTAATACACAAGCAAATAGAGAGATAGAGATAGAGAAAATAAGGCACGGCAAACACAAGATAATTTTATAGTGGTTCGGTGCAATCAACACCTACGTCCACTCCCAAGATTCACTTGGGTCCACACTATAATCTCTCTAGATTACAGCCGAGTTGTTTTCCAAGCTCACAACTCAAACTTGTTGTTTTACCGGGTGCACAACGAACCCAGCTGGTTTTAACTCGGGCTTACCAGCACAAAACCCTACACGTTGTTTTTCTCGGGCTCACAACTAACCCAACACAAGCACTCCGGCTTGTAACGAGGTATACCAACCTCCACTGATTCAATCCACTGATTGAATCAGCAAACAAATAGAATAGAAGTGTTTGAACAATAATGTGCTCCCCTTGAGCAAATATACAAATGAAGTACAAAATAATATAGGGTTAGAAAAGCCTGATAATATTGCAGATGGTAGATGCTTGGGCTTTCTCCCTTCTTCTCTTTAACTCCTCTAGAAGTGTTGAATCACGCCTCAGCAAGATTCTTGACCGTTGAAGACTTTGGAGTTGAGATGAAGCTTTTTCCTCTTTTGAAAATCCTCCGATTTGACCTTTGAAATGCTTGTGGATTTTCTTTTGACTTGTGGATTGATGGAAGGAGCAGACGAAACTTTCACTTGGATTTCTCCTTTTGAATCACTCTCCTTTGAGCTAAATGATTTTCCAATATGCTCTGTTTTTCCCTCTTTTCAAACATACTCTTTTCTCTCTTTTTGATTTTCTCTTTTTTGATTTGAAAAGAGCTTCTCTATTTATAGAATCTGCAAAAATATATCCGTTAGAGACAAGGAAAAATAGCCGTTATTCAAAAATCTTACCGTTGGGGCTGATGTGTCATCGTTAAAAACGCGCCCAGAATTTGCGGAGTCGACTCGAGCTTTGTGGGAGTCGGCTCGAAGTCGATTACTAAAAATAGAAACATTTTAAAACATTGAAGGGTCGACTCGCGAAAACTAAAGTGTCGGCTCCTGAAAGTCGGGAGTCGACTCGAGGAAAATGGGGAGTCGACTCGAGAAGTGCTCAAAAAATATGGGTTCTGTTGTTTGAGCGGAGTCGGCTCGCACAGACAGGAGTCGGCTCGCAAGAAGTCAGGGGTCGACTCTTGAAAAGCCAAGGGTCGACTCGAGAAAATCAGGCAATTTGGGGAGTCGACTCGGAAACCCTTGAGTCGGCTCGGGACCGATACAAAAATCAGAAAAATGTTCTGATTAACTTTAAAACTTGTCCCAATTAAATTTAAAATATAAATTTGACTTGAATACATTAAATATGACGTTTATCATGGATTCAAGACATGTTCCAAGAATTCATCGATTGAATTATAATGTGTAAAAATTCCTTTTTGAAATCCTTTTAAGCATAGAACTTGAAACTTCTTTTCTAATAGATTCAAAACTCATTTGATATAACCATTGATAGTTCATTCTTTTCAATTTGAATAAGCTCAAGGTTTTTGATAAATAAACACATTGTTTTCTTTAAGGTACTCATGGCTTTTGGAAATCATCAAAATCAATAAAGTTGGGGCAATTATGTTTCAATAATTTCTCAACACCATGCCATCAACATCTTCACCCTCATTGTGCCAATCCCTATCACCTTGCAAGGGTGATCATCTCCAAGAGCCACACACCCCTCTTCAATCTCTGTGTAAGTACTGAACCACGGTTGGGAGTGTAATGATGAGAACAAGCTGAATCTAAGGTCCACATCTCTATACTGTGACTGTGATCATCTGATACCACCAAGAGATCATCTTCCACCTCCTGTCCTGCAACTGTACTCACAGAATTAGATCCTACCTTTTCTCCCTTTTCAACTTAGGACAATCCCTTTTAAAATATCCTACCTCACCACACTTGTAGCACTTAGCCTTCTTGGACTGTAACCATCCCCTAGGCCTGCTCCTGTCCTTGCCTCTGCATGACCTTTCCCCAACTGATAGACCCTCCTGGGGAACAGCTTCCTTGGTCATCCTCTCCCTCTGCTCATTCGTCCGAAGCACCGTGACAATATATTCATAGAATAATGTCTCCTTCCCATAGAGCAGCGTCGTGACCAATGAGTCATGTGATATGGGCAGCGAAGTGCCTTATCTTCTTCCTCCATCTTGACCCTGACATTCAGCAATTCATTATCGAACACCAGCGAACATAATAGCAAAAGTGCCTTATCTTCTTCCTCCATCTTGACCCCGACATTCAGCAATTCATTGCTCACCTGGTCGAACACCTGGATGTGGCCCAGCACATCTCCACCTTCTGACATCCGAAGGCTGCACCTTCTGACATCCGAAGGCTGTAGAGGCGCTTCTTCAACATCAACTTGTTGCACATATTCTTCTCCATATAGAGGGGCTTGCAACTTCAACCAGAGTCCCTTCGGGGTCTTCTCCTCCAACACTGAATAAAGGACTGAATCCACCAGACATCCCTTGATCGCTGAACATATCTTTTTCTCCAACAATATCTACTACTTATCTGTCATCCCATCTGGCCTTTCCTCCAAAGCCAGATCTAAACCTTTCTGCACAAGAAAATCCTCTACCCGAACTTTCCACATGGAGAAACTTTCCTTCTCATCAAACTTTTCAAAATCTATTTTTATGCTACTACCCATAGCGAGATCTCAACCGAAATAAAAATAGCATAAAAATAAATTTTAGAAAATTAAGAGGTACCTTGATGGACTTTGTTGAAATTGTTTCAATCCTTTAAGATCCCCAACTAACTTCTTGTTTCTGAACCAGGCTCTGATATCACTTGTTGGGGTTTTAGTCCTTGATAAACAGAAGTGGGAACAACTCGCTAGAGAAGAAACTTGGGCTTTCACCCATTGTCAACAATTAGGTGTGTAGTCTCTTGATCCAAATTCAAGATTAGTGTAGCGGTAAAGCCTTTGAAAGCCCCTTTATTCCTGACTGTTCTTGATTTTCTTCTTCGTTGGAATTAATTCCTCCCATGCCTCTTTGTCTTCAAAATTAATTCCCAATTAATTCCTTTGTGTCTTCCAGCGTTCTTGCAATCCCATAAAGCCTCTCCTTAACCGTAGAACCACTCCTTAACCATAGAACCAAGACGCCTCTTTGAATTAATTCTCAAGAAAAAAACGGCTGCTTCTTTAATGCACGGAACACCCGCGGCCCTCTTCACGACCGCTCCTTGAGAAATCTCATGCTCCGTGAGAGATTTCTTCCAGCGATCCTCCTTCCATGACTTCGTCCCACCAGCAAGTAAGTGCTCCACGTTATGCAAGCCTGGATCCCCACATGAGATCGTTCCACTTCTTTCCATGAAGACGTCAAGGCGTTCCTGGGAATCCCATAAGGATCTTCACATCACGTTGATGATGAGGAAGAGGGAGAGGATAAGAGGAGATGAAAGAGAAAATTATTTTAAGAGAAAAGAATATGTTCTCTATTCTTTCAAACCCTAAAACTAGAGTTTAAATACATCCACGAAATAGGCCAGGCCCAGACTCAACAAAAACTCCTATAGACTAACTTAATAAGATTAAACTAATCCTCAAGCCCGTTTACACCCGTATGTGACTTGATTTAATCTCAATCCTTGCACTCAAATCCAGCCCAATATAAGTTAGCCCCTCTAGGCCTTGATAGCACAACACCAGGCCCAACAGAAACGTTAGAATGGATCAAGGAAGGCCATCAGCAGAAATCAACCAACACGTTGCCTGCAACATGGTTGGAATCTATCAAATACAAAGCGGGTATATCAATGCATAGAAAACCCCCGGCTAATCCAACCATATTCAGAGTGCCTTCAAGTTTGCGACAATGGAATCAGCATGACTACAAGCCAAAACTGGTCTCCATCGGCCCTTACCATCGCGGCAAGTCCATGGACCTGAAGGCCATAGAGGAGCTTAAGTGGCGGATGCTGCACCACTACCTCTCCATAGTTCCAAACGGAAGCAATAACGAGAACCTTAGAAAGATGAAGGATTTGGAAAAGCAGGCCCGGAACTGCTACTCGGAGGTGATCGATTTGGACAGTGACCAGTTCATTGAGATGCTATTACTTGATGGATGCTTCCTCGTGCAAATATTCATTGTGCATTGTGATGACGATTATGAGCGAACTTTGCAAGAGGGGGAGCTCAACTCGTTGCTATTCGATAACATGTGGCTCGATGCCGTTATCTTTCGAGACTTGCTGTTGCTCGAAAATCAACTTCCGTATTTCATTGTCAAGCATCTCCTCGATACATTGAGCATGCCAGGGTGGGACAACTTCCATCTTCAAAAAGCTATCATCTCTTCATTTATTTGTTTTCTACCAGATGAGGCGTACATTCCAGAACATGAGGAACATTAACAAGAATTGCAGGTAGATCATTTTCTCCACTTATTACACGAATGGCTCTCCAATATTCCAAAATTAAACAACCTGGGCACCAAAAGAAGCTGCTGGCAAGTACCATCAAAATTACGTTGTTCTGCTTTATCTTTGACAATCGATAGGACCATGCACTGTCTCTCGAAGGTGTTGCCATGATGTAACAATCCGTTGCCTTCAAAGAAATCTCGGAGGATTGCCCCACTGTGACCGATGTTGTATCTGCTCTTAAAGATGCTCGATACTGATCAATCACTTTACCTCCAGCACTAAAAGCAAACTCTGAAGCAACTTTTGTGATTGGAATTGACATTATATCACATGCCATCTTTGATAAAACTTTACACTTTAAACTGTTATTCTTCCACCATTCCAACACAACAAAACTCGAGTCATCTTGACAAATATAAACCTTTTCTTCTAAATATACATCCAATTCAGATTTTTCTTGTTCAAGGAATACTTCAACGCTCCTTATATAGTTCATAAATTCATCTTTCCCCCTAGATTTTTCTTTCCCAATAATAAAGCTAATACTATACTACTAGAACTTTCTTTTCTATTTTCAGCCTCAATTTGAGCAACATCTGTTCTATGAGCTTGTAGATAATCATTGTAAAGCATATGCAAAGTCTCCAAAATAGTAGTAACATGCACAACTGAATCAGCTTTTGAATAGATCAAAGGAAAACACCATTCAATCATTTTCTTTTTATATCTAGGATCTAAAACACAAGCCATAGATATCAACAAGTTACAATCACCCCAATACTTATCAAAATTTTCTTTCATCTTTTCAACCATTGATTTCAGATAATCTTCTTCGGCCACTGATTTTTTATTCAACATCTTTTTGATGCCATAGAGCTCGGAAAGAAATAAATTCGATGTTGGATATTCATTGCCTGTAGTAAAATTACGTTAAACTTATCTTAATTAAAATGTTCAAACTTTCATTAATCATATCATGCTCTAATAATGAAATTCATGAAATAAGTTGAGTTGGTAATCAATACCTGAAATGACTTGAATAGCTATTTGAAATTCTTTAAGAAATGAGCACACTTCAGCAACTTTTGTCTAATCTTTCTCACTTGGCAAATTGACATAAGTTGGATCTCTCTGTGATAGCGAGGAAAGACATCCTTGAACTCCAAAGCAGCCGTTAGCATATAATAAGTGGCATTCCACCTTGTACAACAGTCAAGAATAAGATGCTTTGATGACAACTGCAGTTGCTTTGCGATTTTAGAAAATATGTTGAGATGAACTTCTGAATTCACAATATATTTTACACTTTCAAACACATTTTTGATAATATCACCGATCATGGATAACCCATCTTGAACAAGGAGGTTTAAGATGTGAGCACAACATCTTACATGAAACAATGTGCCACTTAGAGGCATTGGACTTTTATAAGAAAGGTTATCTTTCAATGTTCAAACAACAACATCATTATATGCAACATTGTCAACAGTCACAGTCCAAACCTTATCTTCAATTCCCCATTCAGTCAAACATTTGTGTAAACCATCACAAATAGCAATTCCAGAATATGGAGGTGGAACATCAACAAAGTTTAGCACTTGTTTCTGTAAGGTCCAATTAGAGTCCACAAAATGAGACGTAACAACCATATACGATACCTTTTGATTCGTTGACTTTCATAAATATGTAGTGATACTTATTCTATTAACATTCTTAAGCAATAGAAAAATCTTTTTTTTCTCCAACTCATAACTTGTGAAGCAATCCTTTCTTACAGTTGCGCAGCTAATGTTTTGATAATTTGGAGTTGCAGTCCTCATCAGCATATTGAACAAGTCATACTCCACAAAATTAAATGGCAACTCATGAATCATTATCATATGAGACATCACCTCTCTAAGCTTAACTTGATTGTATTTGAAGTTCTAAATTGCACCAACAGATTCTGACTCTGCTATGGTTGAGATGACTGTGAGCTGTTGTTGACCTTTTAAATCGATCTCCTTCGTAACACACACCCTCAAGTGCCTAAGTAAGTGCGTTGTGGCCCCACTCTTGAGTAGTCCAAGTCGTTTTTTGCAATGAATGCATTCTGCCTTTGTGGTACCATCTTTGATGGTAACTTCTTTGAATTCATCCCATACAATTGATGTTTTTTTCCTTTTCTTTTGGCAAAATGGATTTTTCTCTCCATCATCATCAACAAAATCTTCAATAATCTCTTTGGTAACTTTGTTTGCATCTTTGTCATTCTCAATAACATATTCTCTAGAAACCTCATTTGGCTCAGTCATCATTTTTGAAAACAACACGAGAAAACATTGTCATAATTTCACACAAAGAAAAAAAAATCTCATGCGCTTCAACAAACAAAAAAAAGCAGATCATCACTGGGTTATCAACCATGTTCTCAACTTGATATAATATCTCATGGAGGAATCCTCAAACATGTTGCTGAAAATAGAGATATGAGCACATGGGAGAAGGCATAGGAGCGGCCATGGGAGAAGGCATTTCAATCTTGACAATTCCATTTCCATATTCTACGCATAACTACTAGCTTCTCGGCCGCACTATACAATGCCAAAATGGCACCACCTCAATGCCGAGGAGCATTCAACAGTGGCATCCAATTCAGCGTCAAAGTTGGATCACTCTCTGCAAACCTTATCAACTATAGCACTGAGAATATAAAGGATGGGTGGGGTTGGAGAGTCTCATAGGCCCTAGCAGCTATTCTAGCTTCATTTCTTACACTTGGTGTACTTTTCCTTCCAGAGACTCCTAACATCCTCATCCAATAGGGCAATGATCCAAAGAAAGCCAAAGAATTGCTGCAAAAGATTCGAGGGACCACCGATGTTGATGAAGAGTTACATGATTTGAAAAGATGAAAAGACAAAGAAGATGAAAGGACATCTTATTCACAACTCACAAGCTCCTAATCGAACCAACTCGTAAGCTCTTAATCGAGCCAGCTTGCAAGCTCCTAATTGAGCTGTCTCACGAGCTCTTAATCGAGCTGTCTCACGAGCTCTTAATCGAATATGCTTCCGTGCTCAAGCTCAGCTCGTTTATCAAACAAGCTTTAAAATGAAGCTCAAGCTCGACTCGTTTATATGACGAGCTGAACACGAACGAGCTTTTATCGAGCTAAGTCTCGAGTAGCTCATGAGTGGCTCAGCCCAATTACAGCCCTACCTCCCATGCCTCATCGAAGCCTTCATCATGGGGTAGAAGATGGGGCCCACATATCAGAGAGAGAGAGAGAGAGAGAGAGAGAAGGGTGCCCCAATGGGTGCAACTCAAAAGGGGGCGCACTTTGTATTTGCACCTAATTCTAAGCTCGTTGCGTTGGTGAGATAAAAAGATAGCCATCCTCTTCCCGTCCTAATTCGAGGCAAAGAAAAATGGTGGTTCCCTCTTTATCGTATCCCAATACATTCCATTCCTTCATCTCACTGCAAAGGAAGAGGTGCTCTTTCTTTCTCCCCACCACCTCTCCTATGTTCAGTTTTGTTTTTTTTTTTTTACATAACCAGCTCCAACTCTCACTAATCAGGTACAACAAAAGATCCTAAAATATCCCTATCATCATGTTTTATAACTAACTTAGTTAACAAATCAATAATCATGTCTTTTTTGTACCAACATACTTAACGACAATGTCTCCTTTTTATATTAATTTTTTATCTATAAGATATCTAATCTCTTTATATTCAGGCATATTTATACTTTATTATTTTTAAAAAAGAATATAATATAATTATTGTCATAATAAATCTTTAGTGGTTTAGAGTCTGCCTCGATTCCGTTGAGTCCGCTCTTTGTCTTCAATCTTCTCGTGCTATGACTCGACACTGCGTGTGCAATCTCCCCACTCAGCCTCTTTGACTGTTCGAAATGAGGTGATGGAGCAAAAAATCCAATAAATACGCCTGCAGGATCCACCCTTCACCGATAAAATCATGAAGGAGGTTGTCCCATTTCACATCAAACTCCCCACCACCGAGCTGTACTATGAGACCACCGACTCCGATGACCACCTAAGCAGCTTCCAATCCATCATGACGTTCTATGGGGCATGAAATACGATCCTGTGTCGGGCTTTCCCCTCTACTCTCTGGGAGCCTACCAAAACATAGTTTGGTACCTTGAAGCCGAATTTCATCAACTCTTTCGATGAGCTAGGTTGCCTTTTCACAAGTCAGTTCATCAACAGTCGTCACCACCAACAAAGATCCAACTCCTTTTCTGAAGTCCAACAGCGAGAGGGGAAGTCCTTAAGAAGTTTCTTGGTCATTTCAACATGACTATGCTTGAAATCGATCACCTCAACCACGAGGTGGCCATATTCGCCTTAGCGGGCGGAGTATCAAAGGACATATTTTTTTACCTAGCTATAGAGGTCAACTATCCTAAGAACCTCTTCGACATGATGGCCCTGGCATACAAATACGCTAGGGTCAAAGAGCTATAGAGGTCACTACTCAATTGTTGGAGTTGCCCTAGTGGACGAAGCATCCTTGGTCTACACCCAGCTAGAGTTGGGTATCGGGCCATGCCGCATATGGGCCGGCATGGTTCAGCATAAACTGGGTCATACCTGGCATGGCCCAGTCTGCTACAGTATCAGGCCATGCCAATTACAGCCCATTAAACCAGATCATGCTGAGCTCAGAATTTTTGGCTCGTGGCCCAAGCCCGGCGTGGCCCATGATGGGCCTGGGCAGGCATAGCCCATCAGGGCCTGATAAAAAAATTAAGTAATTTTTTTAATAAATTCAAAAATTATTGAGAATAAAAAAATTTATTAATATGAAGCCACCTTAATGGTGGAGGGTTTGGCATAGACCCCTACCAGTTTATTAATTTAAAATCAAAATGATACATGAAGGGAGGAAGGCTAGGCCTGACCTCCAGAATACAATAAGAAAGAAGAAAAAAATAAAGATGACTCACTTTAATAATATATATATATATATATATACAATTATAAAAATAGAGATGACCAACTCATCGTAGAATTTGTGTTATCATCATCTTCGCTGGTTAAGTTATGTCCACCTTTATCTTGAAGTCTCACTTTAGCATCCAACCAATCTTTGAAGCAGAGAAGCATCCCAATCGTCTCACCAATCATTCTACTTCTCTTTTCATCTAGAACATGCCGATCTGCACTGAAAGCAAATTTCGATGCTACTATGGACATCAGCACAACTAAAATATCCCGTGCAATGGCAGACATAACGGGATATTGATTTTTAACACTATTTCACCAAGCTAATACATCTAGATTTTATATTTGATCTTCATCATATACAGAATGAAGATCATTTCGTAAATAAAATTCTAATTCATTATTTAAAGATGAAGATGAAGAAGATGAAGCATGTTTGTGTCTTCTTTGTGTAATGAATAAAAAATAGATGATGAACAAGATCTAGAAGAAGAAGCAGAGCTTTGAGCAGGTATTCTAGATCCATGAATTTTGTCATCATATAAAGCATAAATATCATTAAGAAGTCATGTTACCTCATCTTTAGCAGGTTCAGGATCATGATTCATGTTTTCATAATATTCATCAATTAAAATTATTATGCCACTTAATTTAACTCTAGGATCAAAAATAGCTGTTAAGTTATGCAAAGGACATATATCCTATCCCAATATTCATTCCATTTAGTTTTCATTTGACGTATAATAGGCATTAAAATATCATCATATCTATGTTCTTTAAATTTTTTACTAATTACATATGCTTTTTGTAAAAATGAACAAGAAGTTGGATAATAAATATCAGAAAGAACATTTATAGCATCATAAAAAGTAACAAAAAAATCTTCTAAAATTTTATCTTTACTCCAATCAATTTCAGCCAATATAAATCCTAATCCACAATCATTAATATATGTACTTAATAAGTTCTTATATGGATATGCATCATGTATCATGGTATAGGTATTATTCCAATGAGTAATTATATTAAGTTTAAATTTTTAAAATATTTACCATGATCTACACATAATTGTTTAAATTCTTGAAGTCTTGCTCTTGAAGCATGAATAAAAGAAACTGCATTTCTAATTTTTGAAATAACATCTTGAATTATGTCCATGCTAGATTGAATAGAAAGATTTATATATGACATATACATCCAATATGAAATAATTATACATTTAAAATGGGATACAAAGAGTTATTTAATAATATAATAGTAGAATTATTATTAGATGCATTATCAAAAGTAATAGATATTATTTTATTAATAGTATTATATAAGCATGTAGTTTGATAAATAGCATTTAAAATTTGTTGTCTCAAATGCAAAAAATCAAAAGCACGAAAAGCAAGAATTCGTTTATTTAGTTGCCAACATTATCATTATAATGAGCAGTAATAGTAATAAAATAATTACTACCTACAAATGCCGATCAAATATCAGAAGTTAACGAAACTCTAGCATTTAAATTTAAGAGTGTTTCAATTAAACTTTATTTCATTGTTAAAAAGTTTGTCATAGCCACTCTTCTAAATATACGCCTACTAGTTCTTCTATAAGCAGGTTGTAGGCCTAATTAAGCATAATGTTCTAAAGCATAAGATTCACATAAACTAAAAGGTAATTCATCCTGAACTATCAATCTTACAAGTAATTTTCTATAATTTTTATAGTTATATGCAAAAGTACCTACAAGTGATCCCCCTTGTATATTAAGGATACTTTGCCGATAGGAATCATGCATCTATGAGTGTTTTGATATCTTTTTAAATGCCCTGTTCTCCCAGTACTAATATAATTGTAAAGTTTTGCATATTTTCTATACTTTTCTTTCATGACTCCATCAACCATAATTCTATAAAAATCATTCCAAATATCACTACTCCTCTTACGATAAGAGGTTTGACTTTCACTGACACTGGCTCTAGAGTAAACTTGGGGTTGGGGTTGGGGATTAGTTTTCTCACCCTCAAAAAAAGAATGCATGCCAAAATGACTTTCGTCATAAGATGCCATATCTAAAATTTTAAATTAATGAATAAAAAAAATAAAAACTAAGCACAAAATTTTTACTATTCATTATCTATATGATTATTTTACTTAGCTTAATCTATTCATTATCTATATGATTCTCTTTTTTCAGCTATATATTCACGCCATCTTGTCTAGGACATTTTTACTATTGCTTTTTCTTTTAATCTTAATTTCATGGTTATTTCTCTTAAAATCGTATACATATAATTAAGTATTAATAAAATTATTTTTATTTTATTAAATAGTTTAAATTATAAAAACTTAAACTTTTAAATTTTTTTGTGATTTCTTTATAGTTATCAATACTTGAGTCTTTAAAACTGACCACCATGCTATGCGTATTGGCCGACTGTTCCGCTTCAATTTACGCTCCTTTCCCAACATCAGGTGGTGGTGGCAGAACCCTTCGTGTTCACGCACAGAGTGATGATGGATCAAAGTTATCAATTTCATTTCGTTTCGGTCGAGACGTTTTGTTTCGGTAGCTTATCCGAAAAGATAAGTACTACGTTTCGTTTCGAAAAAATTTTTGGCCATTTCGATGCGTTTCGGCGTATTTAGACCGTTTTCGGCCGTTTCGGTAAAATATGTTTTGAAGACCAATTTATGAATTATTAAACCTTTCAGAAACCATTTTAAAATATATATATATATATATCAAAAAAAATCCTAGTCACCTTATCCCCATTTTAAAAAATATATATATAATAATAAAAATTTAGTTACCCTATCCCCACGATCGCATCTCTTAAAAACTCAAACTCTTTTTTTTTTATATTGTTATTATTATTTATGAAGAATATGAATTATGAATAAATTTTTATTATATATATATATTTCAAACTCTTAAAAACTTAAACTCTTTATTTTATGTTGCTATTATTATTTATAAAGAATATGAATTATGAATAATTTTTTTTTTTTATATATATATTTCGAAACGAAGCATTGAAACAGTTCGATACCGAAATATTTAGTTTTATAAGTTAAATTGAAACATAATTTGAAACGAAACTGATAACTTTGTGGTGGATTCCATAATGTAACTCAATTATTGGAGCTGTCCCTGCGGGCGAATATTCCCCGCTCCAGTCTTGTGTTCACAGTTCACACTCAAGGTGCCGGTGGACTTAATTATTGGAGATGAATTCGAGGTTCAATAGCCCTGGACCCCGCAATTCTTGTATCCTTTTTTTCTGGATAAGCATCGCGAGGTCCTTCGATGGGCAAAAAGAAATCATCTTGATAGCCACCACCAAACATTTAACCATAAAGGATGCAGCAGGCCTTCACCCACAACCTCCACCGTACGTCAATCTCTTCAATTAATGATTTTCTACTAGATAATCCGAACAGTCCACAACATAGGCAACTCGGACAAGAATTACAGGGTAAATCATTTTCTTCACTAGCTTGTTCCACAAATGAATTTCTAATTCTATTTTTTTATGAACCGAATGAATAATTCTAATTCCAATTTTAGTAGAATTTGATTCAAATTTTGATTTCAATTATGATACTGAGTCTATCAATTTGAATCATTAATTTATGATATGTCAAAAATATCATTAATTAGAAAAGGTATTTGCCTAATTAAAATTTTTACCTATAATAGAGTTTGTTATATATGTGAATACATGGCTTTTGTTCTTCAGCTATCTTACTTCATGGTTAGATGATCTTCTCAGAATTGTATTAATATGCTCTCAACTTTTTGGTTGATGGAATAAAACATAACCATAACGTATTTGTTGGTCGAATATGTACATAATCATCAGGCATTGTCATAGTTACCTAGCTTGATCTATCCCTTATCTAAATTATCCATTCACGCTCCGTGCATTTTTTTTACTATGATTTCTCAGTTAATTTCATGGATTTTTCTCAAGATCATAAACATATAATTAAGTATTAGTAATAATATGTCTATTTAATTAAATAATTTAAATTATGAAATCTTTAAATTTTTAAAATTTTTTGGTGAATTCTTTAAAATTTTCAATGCCTGAGGCTTTAGAACCGACCACTGTGCTCCATATGTATTGCCACGCTCAATTTTGAGAAGGTGAACGGGACTTTGGCTGACTTGGTCAGATTCTGTTCGCATTTGTTGTCTGGTCCTGCGTGTTCACACACAAGCTGATGGTCTCTGGCCTACACCCAGCATCTAAGCCATGGCCCGACGGCTATAAATAAAGGATGTCGCAGGCCCCCTTCCTTGCTACCTCCAAAGTTTCGCTTCTGAGTCATCTGAAGGGTGAAACGTTACGTTAGAATGGATCAAAGAAGGCCATCAGCGGAAATCAACCAACACGTTGCCTTAGAGATCAAGGCACCATGGTTGGAATCTATCAAATACAAAGCGGGTATATCAATGCATAGAAAACCCCCGGCTAATCCAACCATCTTCAGAGTGCCTTCAAGTTTGCGACAATGGAATCAGCACGACTACGAGCCAAAACTGGTCTCCATCGGCCCTTACCATCGCGGCAAGTCCATGGACCTGAAGGCCACAGAGGAGCTCAAGTGGCGGATGCTGCACCACTACCTCTCCATAGTTCCAAACGGAAGCAATAACGAGAACCTTAGAAAGATGAAGGATTTGGAAAAGCAGGCCCGGGACTGCTACTCGGAGGTGATCGATTTGGACAGTGACCAGTTCATGGAGATGCTATTACTTGATGGATGCTTCCTTGTTCAAATATTCATTGTGTATGACGATAACGATTATGAGCGAACTTTGCAAGTGGCGGAGCTCAAGTCGTTGCTATTCGATAACATGTGGTTCCAGGGCCTTATCTTTCGAGACTTGCTGTTGCTCGAAAATCAACTTCCGTATTTCATTGTCAAGCATCTCCTCGATACATTGAGCATGCCAGGGTGGGACAACTTCCGTCTTCAAAAAGCTATCATCTCTTCATTTATAGAGTTTCTACCAGATACCGCGTACATTCCACAACAAAGGCAACTCGAACAAGAATTAGAGGTAGATCATTTTCTCCACTTATTACACGAATGGCTCTCTAATATTCCAAAATTAAACAACCTGGGCAACAGAAGAAGCTGCTGGCAAGTACCATCAAAATTACGTTGTTCTGCTTTATCTTCGACAATCGATAGGACCATGCACTGTCTCTCGAAGGTGTTGCCATGCTGTAACAATCCGTTGCCTTCAAAGAAATCTCGGAGGATTGCCCCCACCGTGACCAAATTTGTCGAGGCTGGAGTGAAGGTCAAGGTGAGAAAAGCAAATAGCTTTCTAGATATTTCATTTGATAGGGGGGAATTGGGAATCCCAGCTATTGACGTTGATGATAACACAAACTACATTTTTGTAAATCTCATTGCTTTGGAGCAATGTTGCCGTAAACACGGGTTGGATGTCACTCATTATACCACATTCTTGGATGAGATCATCAATACGTCGAGAGATGTTCAGTTGCTCAACCAGGAAGGGATCATTTGTCCGAATCTCGGTGATGATGAGAGAATTGCATCGCTCTTCAACAAACTAGGTGAAGGTGTTTCAACTCATCCTGAAGCAAGCTATCTTATGGATGTGTACGAAGACCTGAATGCTTATTGCCAGTCGAGATGCCATAGGTGGCGTGCTAACCTTGTGCACGACTATTTCAGCAATCCATGGGCGTTCATTTCATTAGTAGCAGCTTCTCTGCTCATTGTACTCGCATTTCTACAAACTCTCTATACTGTTTTAGGTTACTACAAAAGTAATCAGCAGCGGTGACCATTGTCCTAAAAATAGCGTCGCTATGTGCAGCATTTGATTTCTGTTTCTGGTAATGAAGAAGTAAAATTCCGTTCAGCTCTTCAAGCTGTTGTTGGCTCCGTCATGGTGTTTGATTGGGTGGTCATTATTCATCTTGTGTGATTTGTTTAGTCTTTGAGTTATGGCTTTTGTGTTGAGTCCTTGTACCAAGCAGAGCAATGCTATGGCAACTCAGAAATTAATAATAAAATTCACTCTAGTGTCTGTCACTTACTAGACTTTATTTAGTTGTACGCTAATATGCCCATCCAGAGGGAAAAATGATCTTTGAGGAAGCAGCAAGCATCCTGCGTTGAAACCTAACGAATAGTTAAATAAAACAATAAAAAATAATAGAGAATAAAACAAGTAAAGTTTAACCTGGTTCGGTTGTGGGGATTTTTAAGATTATATATGTGAGATTTTAGAATATCAATACAGTAATAAAATAAATTCATTGTTAATTAGATCTTGTTTCACAGTTTTTTTATTTATGCAATCAATCTAAAGGAGCATTCATTGAGAATGTCTTACCTTAAATCTCCCTCTTCTTACTTTCCTCTAAGTAGTGTTCTCAATGAAAATATTGATTACTATGAGGAGAAAAAGAAGAACCTAGCCATTCATAACGAAATGCTGATAGATCCTTCAATTATGGGACACTATTCAACTTGAGGTCGATATAAACCATCAACCTATTATCAATAAAAGTATAACCATATAGATCATATATATCAATAGTAAGCACATCTAAATTAAAATTTAAAAAAAAATGAAAAAAAATTGATATAACTAATTTTAATTAGTTTAAGATTAAGGTTTTATTATTGTTGTTATTTTAGAGGTAAATTCTAAAAGTGATTTGTATTTTAAAAAAAAATCTGAAAGGAAAAAAAGAAAACAGTAAACATATAGAATATTAAAAAAAGAAGAAAAAGGAGAAGAAAATCACTCATCCAACATAATTTTTACAAAAAGGAGAAGAAAATCACTCATCCAGCATCTGATGCATTCCTCCCTCCCGAAGTAATCATTTGCTGGTCCATAAAGGGCAATTATTAAAGGCGAACGAGGGCCCTCCCGCGCCTCTCCGCAGCCTTCATCATGGGGCAGAAGATGGGGCCCACATGTCCGAGAGAGAGAGAGAGAGAGAGGGTGCCCGATGGGTGCAACTCACAACTCAGAAGGCTGTGCACTTTGTATTCGCACCTAATTCTAAGCCCGTTGCGTCGGTGAGATTAAAAGATAGCCATCCTCTTCCCGTCATAATTTGAGGCAAAGCAAAGCGGTGGTTCCCTCTTTATCGTATCCCAATACATTCCATTCCTTCGTCTCACTGCAAAGGAAGAGGTGCTCTTTGTTTCTCCCCCACTCTCTTATGTTCAGCCTTTTTTTGTTGTTGTTGTTGTACATAACCAGCTCTCACTAATCAGGTACAGCAAAAGATCCTAAAATATCTCTATCATCATGTTTCATAACTACATGTTTCATAACTAAATGAGTTAGTAACTTGGTCGACAAACCAGTAATCATGTCTTTTTCTATCAACATACGTAACAATAATGTTTCCTTTCTATATTAATTTTCTGTCTATGAGATACCTAATCTCTGTATATTTAGACCTATTTATACTTTATTATTTTTTTAAAAAAACATAATATAATTATTATCATAATAAATTTTTAGTGATTTAAAGATCGAATAATCATTAGCAAACCTTGAGATATTTTTTTTAACTATATACTTACTATTCCAACTCCATAATATGCAATAAATATAGCATGTATAATCAAAGAATCCATGATTATTTTTTAACACCTTTACAATATATGGCTACTTTAGGTAATATAAATCATAGCCTATATAGTAAATTTTATATCATTAAAATAATCTGTAAAAAAATCTAAATCTGAGTAATTAATTATTTAAGACTATCTATCTTCGTATAGAATAATATAAAACCTTTATTTTCATTAAGTACTTTATCATTATCCTCGCAACCTTTCAATGTTCAAACCATTATTTAATAAATATTTACTAAGAACATTTACTATATAAGTTGTGTCTAATGTAGCGAAGATTTGTGCATATAACAAGATATCAACTACACTAATATATGGTACATTCTGAAGAAACACTTACTAAAAATGCCTTGGCTTAAATCTTCCTTTTCTTGCTTCTCCTTCAACCATTGTTCTTGATAGAAAAAACTGAACATGGTGTATAAGAAAAGAAAAGGGGACCTAGTTTATCTAAAACAAAACTCTAATAGGCCCTCCCATCACAAAACACTGTTGTGCTTTAAACCCACACAAACTGCTAACCATATTATCAATAAAGGTGAACTCAAGTCCAAAACTATATGGATCATATTTATCAACAATAGATTCATCCTACTTGCATCATTAGACTATATTTTTTCAGCCAATTTTATAAAATTAAAATTAGTAACAATTAATGACAGTCAACATATGAAAAACTTTCAACATTACTTACAAACTTGACTTCATTTAGAATGGGATGCATGATATAAGAAACTAGTACAAAGCTGCTACAAAAGTCAACTAAAAAGAAAACATATGCCCAACAACTCTTCATACTTTGATATGCTTTAGTATGATAATCAAGAGAAATACAAGAAACAGCCATCAACGAAGAATATGATTCGGGTTTTAAATCCAAATCTTGTAAAAGTAGGAGATGAATGGTATGATTTTCAGCTACCACCATAAAAAACATAGCCCCATGCGCTACGCTTTAGGAAAAGCGCAATAAGTACATTTTTCCTCTTTGAAATCATCAATTAACCTCTAGCTCATGAGGGACATTCGAGAAATTTGGAAACATCCACTACAAGAGATTTTAAATATTGCGACGCCCAAATGCGTCGCAATTGCATCGCTAAACATGATATTGCGACGCAATAGCGACGCAACGAGGGCGTCGCTCAACTGTCCGTCGCAATACCCTTTTGTCGCAATTACGTCGCAATATTGCGACTCTCTGCGATGCTCTTGCGACGCTACATTGCGTCGCAATATTGCGACGCATTAAAATACGTCGCTAAATTTAAAAATAAATTTAGTTAGAAAAAAAATTATTATTAAATATTGCGACGCACAAATTTGCATCGCAATATTTAAAATTAATTTTTTAAAAAAATTATTATAAATATTGCGACACACTAATTTGCGTCGCAATATTTAAAATTAATTTTTTAAAAAAATTATTATTAAATATTACGACGCACTAATTTGCATCGCAATATTTAAAATTAATTTTTAAAATAAATTATTATTTAATATTGCGACGCACTAATTTGCGTCGTAATATTTAAAATTAATTTTTTAAAAAAATTATTATTAAATATTGCGACGCTCTAATGCGTCGCAAATAAAAATTATTTTAAAATATTACGATGCAAGGTAATTGCATCGCAATATTTAATAATAATTTTTAAGATAAAATAGCGACTCAATTGTAGTCGCTAATGCGTCGCTATTAAATTTATTTTTAAATTATTGCGATGCCAGGTCATTGCGTCGCAATATTTAATAATAATATTTTAAAAATATTAGCGATCCAATATCAGTCGCTAGTGCGTCGCAAATTTTGTTTTTAAAAATATTTAAATGATTAAAAATTAAAACGGTTAATTCAATTTCGCTAAATCTAAATATTGATACAAACATTTTCACTCAATCCAAACAATAATATATTTCAAAAAATAATTTATATATTAAAATTTTGAAGTTTTTACAACATAAAAAAAGAAAAAAAAATACATCAAGAATCTGAACGATCACGTGGAGGCTGTGGAGGCTGTGGAGGCTGAAGACTCTGCGACAAGCGTCTAACCATATCCCGCAAATAATGCATCTCATCTCGCATGTCTGCAACCTCCTGATCCCGGCCTCGCATACGATCCTCAAAATCTTGCTCGACCTTCTGCCGAACCTCCTCTGCAATAGATCTGCGAAGCTCCTGTAAACGCTCGGAGGAAGATCAGCAGGAACTCGCGAGCTGGAGGCCTGATGGGGAAAAAAGGTAGAAGCTCTAGTGCCCATACCATAGACCCTGCGGTCTCGTGGCTGGGCACCAACAGCCTCCAAAAACACACGTCGACTCTCCTCTGCTGAGAGTTCGACGGGCGTCTCCCCATCAGTAGAGTCGACCTGCGATGCCTGGGAGCGAAGCTCCTCGACTCGTGTCTTGAAAATATGAAATCAACAATAAATGAGTTAATAAATTTCTCGAAATAAAATTTTAGAAATTAAATAGATACTACATAAATCTAATTTCTTACCGCAACCTCCCGTGATCGCGTGTCGACCCAGGAGCCGTCCCTCCTGGTGTGTGTCGCCCTGAATAGACGAAACTCACCAGGATCTTCGCCCTCCTGCTTAGTCTATAATAATAAAAAAATGATATTAATACAAATATTTGTAAATAACTAAAATAGTAATTAAAATATTTATGTTTTCTTACCATACGCCGTCTGTGCTCCTGAATCGAAATGGAGCCCGAAGTATGACGGGAGAGACCCGTGCCAGGACCGCCCTTCTCAGATCGGCGGTTCGTGCTGGCTGATGCGGACCTCCTGCGCCAGCCATCGGACTCCCAGGCCTGCTGCCACTCGTGCCAAATACCCTCTGGCACGTGCGCAGGACGCTGACCCGATGACCTCCAACGATGAAACATGTCAGAGTATCGGCGTCGCGTCAGAGCCTCCCATGCTGCCCTAATGGCATCATGGGTGGCAGGATCCCACGTATACTTTTTCTGCATTAAAATAAACAGTTAGTTTCTAAATTTATTAACTTTAAAGAATTATATATCACTGATAAATTGTATTTAATAAGTTTATCTGAAACTCAGAAAAATAAAACTCCCTCGTGGCTGGCGATACGTGGCGCCAATCTTAGCCAGTGGGATCTGCACGCCTCTGAAAAACGGCGCTGATGTGGCTGGAGACATGATGCTGCTCAATGAATCTGTTAAAAAAATGCAAGTTTATAAGTAAATGACTTAAAAACATAAATAAAATATTTTTAATTAGTATATACTTACATCTCCTGAGCATCAAGTCTTATGTTCAGCCTTTTAATTTTTTTTTTTTGTTGTTGTACATAGCCAGCTCTCACTAATCAGGTACAGCAAAAGATCCTAAAATATCTCTATCATCATGTTTCATAACTAAATGGGTTAGTAACTTGGTCGACAAACCAGTAATCATGTCTTTTTCTATCAACATACGTAACAATAATGTTTCCTTTCTATATTAATTTTCTGACTATGAGATACCTAATCTCTGTATATTCAGACCTATTTATACTTTATTATTTTTTTAAAAAAACATAATATAATTATTATCATAATAAATTTTTAGTGATTTAAAGATCGAATAATCATTAGCAAACCTTGAGATATTTTTTTAACTATACTTACTATTGCAACTCCATAATATGCAATAAATATAGCATGTATAATCAAAGAATCCATGATTGTTTTTTAACACCTTTACAATATATGGCTACTTTAGGTAATATAAATCATAGCCTATATAGTAAATTTTATATCATTAAAACAATCAGTAAAAAAAGCTAAATCTGAGTAATTAATTATTTAAGACTATCTATCTTCGTATAGAATAATATAAAACCTTTATTTTCATTAAGTACTTCATCATTATCCTCGCAACCTTTCAATGTTCAAACCAACATTTAATAAATATTTACTAAGAACATTTACTATATAAGTTGTGTCTAATGTAGCGAAGATTTGTGCATATAACAAGATATCAACTAAACTAATATATGGTACATTCTGAAGAAACACTCACTAGAAATGCCTTGGCTTAAATCTTCCTTTTCTTGCTTCTCCTTCAACCATTGTTCTTGATAGAA
Source organism: Calamus simplicifolius (assembly GCA_900491605.1). Taxonomy (NCBI): domain Eukaryota; kingdom Viridiplantae; phylum Streptophyta; class Magnoliopsida; order Arecales; family Arecaceae; genus Calamus; species Calamus simplicifolius. The sequence continues at coordinate 914,823 of UESW01004476.1, forward strand.
AAAACTGAACATGATGTATAAGGAAAGAAAAGGGGACCTAGTTTATCTAAAACAAAACTCTAATAGGCCCTCCCATCACAAAACACTGTTGTGCTTTAAACCCACACAAACTGCTAACCATATTATCAATAAAGGTGAACTCAAGTCCAAAACTATATGGATCATATTTATCAACAATAGATTCATCCTACTTGCATCATTAGACTATATTTTTTTAGCCAATTTTATAAAATTAAAATTAGTAACAATTAATGACAGTCAACATATGAAAAACTTTCAACATTACTTACAAACTTGACTTCATTTAGAATGGGATGCATGATATAAGAAACTAGTACAAAGCTGCTACAAAAGTCAACTAAAAAGAAAACATATGCCCAACAACTCTTCATACTTTGATATGCTTTAGTATGATAATCAAGAGAAATACAAGAAACAGCCATCAACGAAGAATATGATTCAGATTTTAAATCCAAATCTTGTAAAAGTAGGAGATGAATGGTATGATTTTCAGCTACCACCATAAAAAACATAGCCCCATGCTCTACGCTTTAGGAAAAGCGCAATAAGTACATTTTTCCTCTTTGAAATCGTCAATTAACCTCTAGCTCATGAGGGACATTCGAGAACCCTAATTGATCGCTACTTCACCCTCTGTCCTTGCCTCTTCATGATGTTCACATGCCACCCTACAAAACTCGCAGACTCGCTCATTTTTCATTTTCTTCTCTAGCAAACACCTGAGATAGACATATAAGGAAAACAAAATATGAACCAATGGTCATGTCGAAGCCACCACGCTTGAGCTCATGGTACCCTTGGCAAAGGGCGCACGTGGCTAGCAGAAGCGATGAACTAAGGTAGACTCTATACTGCAGTGAGTAATATCCTATCATGCCCCAAACCAAAACTTAGTCGAGAAAGATAATAAATCCCGCATTTACGCAAAGTTAAACCTCACCGTATACAAGGCAACAGCAGAATTGAAATAAATTCTCTAATTTTACCAAAACAACTCCCCCATCTAAAGAGAAGTATCAAAATCTTTTGAATCCAAACCAATTTAAAGAATGAATCAAAGAATTATGTCTAGATGTTTAGAGATCTAATATTTCATAATAAATAGCAAGCCTATGGTCCATAAGCACAAACAAATCTACAAGTCTAATGCTCGCTCAGTTCTCCTATCCATGGGTGCCCGCATTCTCCCATGCACTTAAAAATTAAAATTAGAGGGGCATGATCTAATGGCTCCATAACAATGACATTGAATACATAAATTTAAATACTTTATAATTTTTAATATATTTTTAATATAAATTCTTGTTGGACCAGTAAACAAGAACTCTGGTCAAAAAATAAAAAATTAATTAATCATAATTTATCATAAATAGAAAACAAAGTATATTTTCTAGCATTTTCTTATAATATCACTAAACATGTTGCAATTTCCATGATTCCTAACAATTCATCATAAATGTGGGGGCAAAGCATTATTTTTCAATAATTTTTTTAAAAAAACACGACTAAAATAATCCCATGAATTCTATGATTTTTAATAATTTATCATAAATACAAAAAATAATTAAAAATATTTAAGTTTAAATATCATGAAAAAATAGATCAGTGCAAAGCAGCAAAGGTGCTACAATTAGGCTATTAATATCTATTTTTCTTATAATGAATTAAGAGAAGAAGAGAATATTATAGTTGCCACACGGAAAGGATGATGAAGTTTAGATAGCATTATGGGAGGAGAGAACCACTTGTGCTCTTAGCTAGTGGTACAATAAGTGAGTGAATGTAGATTTATGATATGATTCAAAAATCAAAATTAAGGGACATGGTTTGGAGAGATGGACTTAGTCCAAAGCTTTCAGTTTTGATGTCGATAAATTGAAATGGCAAAAAATCTGAGGTATTAAATAGGCTAGCACGATCCAACTCAATATGACACGCGATTGTATTGATATGGCCTACCATATCAGGAAGATCGACCTGATATGGCCCACAGATCCAGCCTTCTAGATGAGTTGACCCTAATAGTAGAGAGAAGTACAACAAATGCAGAAAAGAAAGATCCTATTTATAAGGACTGGACTAGACCTCATATGTTGCAATACCACCTTAAATTTTGTGATAATAAATTTCTTATTTCCAATTTTAAGAATTCAGGTTCTAAAGCGTGCTAGATTCTTTCGTGACAGACAAATCAACTAAACTTATTAAGAATCTTTACATGCATATAAATTATTGTAGCTACTCAATTATTGGAGCTGCTGCCCTTCTGGACGAAGCGTCTCTGGCCTACACCCAGCATCTAAGCCATGGCCCGACGGCTATAAATAAAAGAAAAGGATAAATAATATAATATAAAAATTAATTAATTTTTTTATAAAATTTTCTCCTAAGGTAAGGAGCTCTACACGTACATTCTTATTAGATAGGCTTAGAGTTTTTTCCTCTCTTCGTTTATGAAAAGAGAGGGCCAAAAAAAAAAAAAAAGTTTAATATAACATCACTACAAAAAAATAACATAATAGTGACAAAAATTTTCATCACTATTCCGTTACAAATTAGCTTTAGTGATGAATTAGTGACAAAAATTTTATCGTCACAATTTTTGCCATCGCTAAATTTAGTGACGGAAAGAGGTCCGTCACAAAATAATAGCGACGGATTTGTAATGGAATATTTCATCAAAAATTTGTGACGGAATATTTTTCATCACTAAATTGTGATGGATTAGTGACAAACTATCCGTCCCTAAATTATGACGGATTAGTGACAAACTATCCATCACTCATTATTCCGTCATTATTCCGTCACAAATATTTTTATCACTATTCCATCACAATTTAGTGACGGATTGTTGATAAAAATTTAGTCACTAAAACTTTCGTCACTAATCCGTCACGAATATTCCATCACAGTTTAGTGATGAATTATTGACAGAATGCGTGTCATCAGTCATCTGTTATTATTCCATCACTAATCAATCACTAATATTTTCGTCACTAATCCATCACTATTATTTTATAAAAAATCCATCACTAATCCATCATTAACCTAATAAAATTTCATCAAATTTTTATTCTTATAAATTTAAAATTATTTTAAATTACAATATATTAAATGCATTCTAATGAAATTTATAGATAAAAATTTAAATTTAAGAATAAAAAATATTTTATAAAATAAGATAAATATATCTGTATACATCAATAATACTAATATTTTATACAATTAACATCAAATTATTAAGTTTAAGATAAATAAAAGAGACAACTAGGCTGTACATGTGAACTCCCAAATAGGTTAAGTTTAGTTAGTACGTGCTAGCTGTACATGTGAACTCCCAAAGCTCATTTTAGGTTCCCAAGTGCTGGACTGATTGGCTATTACACTGGCTGGTAGAACGATGAAGTCAGGGAATAAGAGATGCGAGAGAGATGGCTGTGCTGTTGAACGAGCTCATGGATGACCTTGACGATGTCGAAAACAGCATCCGGCTGTGCTAGCTTCAGTGCGTTCTGTGACATCCTCTTTAACTCTTCTAATTCAGGGCCAAACCAATGAGCAACTAGGCTGGCTGTTTGCTTTTTCGAGCTTTTCGAGAACACTCCAGCTCCATTGTAGACGACATAAGGTACATTGCCAACTTCCTGCAGCAAACAAACAAGACTACGATCCTTCATGCCATGGAAAGCTTGGAGACTAAAGTCTAGTTGTGGGTGATTTCATAGTAGCAGTAACATATAAGAAAGCCAAATAACCAAGATGAGGAGTCTAGGATTCACTCCCCACTACACATGACATGCACCTAACACATACCATCATCTACTGGCCCAAACTGTATCATATAAATTATTTCCATATATATGGTACATGTCGCAAATATAGACAGACACTAAGAAGTGTTTTGTTGCATTAACATGGCTGCCAATTTAGTAATGCAAGGAAAGCCTTTAATTAACTAGGATTTGATAGGTTAAATTGTAGAGTGCTTGAGACTATTAGTTTATCTTGAATGGAAAGCTGGAGTGTTTCCTCTCTATAAATCTTACAACATTGGAAGGATGAGAATCTATGATCCATATCAACCTACTCTTGAAGCACTTAGAGGATCCAACATTCAACTCATTGTAGACGTCCCAAATGAAGATCTCCAAAGTGAGCCTCTGATCCTTCAGCGGCAAGTGACTGGGTCCAAAACAACATAAAGGCCTATCCAGATGTTTCATTTCGATATATTGCAGTTGGCAACGAAGTGATACCTGGAGACTTATCTCGGGCTGGATATTTGCTTCCTGCCATGAATAACATCCAGTCTTCTGTCAGCCAGCGGACTACAAGACCAAATTAAAGTCTCAACTTCAGTTCGTCAAGATGTCCTTGGGGTACCATACCCTCCATCAGCTGGTGCTCTCTTCTGATGCATCGCAGTACTTGGGGCCAATTGTTAATTTTTTGGCTAGCAATGGATCACCACTTTTGGTAGATGTGTATCCCTACTTCAGTTACACCGGCGACATGGGCGACATCAAGATAGAGTATGCCTTGTTTACTTCCCCTGGAACTGTGGTACAGGATAGCCTTAGATACTAAGCCTCAGAATACATCAATCTTGAAAAGAAAAGAAATAAACAAATAAGAACAAAAAAAACAAAACATTTCAACAAACCTTCTGAACATGTTGCAGAGCATAGCAGTGGTTTTTATTTTGCCTTTTTCTCGCTCCACCAAATCAAAAGTACGTGCCAGGTGCAAATAGGGAGCTGGCTGTCCAGCCTTCCAGCAAGCTGCAGAATGGTTATATGTGTAATGCGGCTTGCGATACTAATAAATCAAATACCAGATCCTTTCCTAACTTAGTTTAAAAAGGCAATACAAACCATGATCAACAGGAGAATACTTTTCAATTGGTAATGATACATTAGTCATATTTGAGAACGCTAGGCTTGCACCCTCCTCGGCCACCACGATCCCCCATTGATACTGATAACCAAGTAGGGAGCCAAGTGCAAAGACCACAATCCTGGTGAAGTAGAGATAACTGACCGCAACCATGTAGAACTGCTTGAAGAGGCTCAGCTTCTGGAGGTTCCTGGCCGCCTTTAAAGATCAAATCCTGAAACTGAAAACAAGGGAACTTAGACTCAGGTTTACGCAAACGTCGTACCATAGTAGGTTTGAACTGCTTCAACTTCTGGAGCTTCTTGAGTTCCATCTGAAGCCGCTCTTGCTCCTTGCCCCGGTTCTCGATCTCTTCTTCTTTCAGCTTCAGCATCTCATCCTGTTGCGTATCAGGTTAACTGTGCTGCTTTGCCTACTTCCTTGAATGAGATTCATGGTTGGTAGAAGCTAAAATTCTTGCCAACTAGTGGAACCAAGATGCTTTTAAAAGAACCAAGCATGAGGCAGTTTTGGATAAACTGGAGTGGATATTAGTGAGGAGCCACTGATTTCACCTCTCTTAAATTCGCCCATCTTGGCTAAAATTAACTAGCACCTAAGATGAAAAGTTAGTCCTAAATAATGTCCAAGATTGGGGATAAGGCAACAATCCTTTCAATCTATACATTTTCCCATCTTTCTGCTAATTAACTTTAACAACTAGAACTAGGATGAGGCCCTACTTGATCAGAGCATAGTCTAAGGATTAGCAGTAAAGATATATTAGTACAAAACAAAGTAACTAACCTAATTGCAATCTTTCTGGAATCCTGGATGAGGAGTTGTGTTCTTGCATCAATATAAGCCACAAAGAATGTGAGGACAATGTCAACAGCAAAGAATGCATTGACGACGTTGTCAGCAATAAGCAGTCCGACCTTTGGAATAGCCTTCATGAACGCACTCTCGAATGGGTATACCCATGCAGAGTAGGCCACCAGGATCACCATGAATGTCTCCCAGCACCTGAAAGGACATCTCTTAGTCCCCCAGTTCTATTACTTTTCCTTTAAGCAAGTACTTGAGTGACTGAGATATCTAAGAACAAGAAGGCAAATTTTATGAAGTGTGAAGCATTACTGCTATGATTGTGTGAGTAGTTCTAACCTTTGGAAGTATATCCACGAATACAGCTGCAATTTGGGAAACCTGAGAGCAGAACTGTGATTTCCTCATCCCTCCTACTTTTTGGGTCAAGGTTACAACACCCAATCATTTGTCTCATTAGCCATCTTCTTTCTCAGCTTTGAAATAACTTATCTCTAAGCCTTCTTTAGTTATCCTATTTAACCCATTGTATACGTTTCCTGTTCATGTTATTTCCATTGTGAAGATCTTCCAATGTTCATCCATTTCTAAATCCACAGGATCTTCAAGTCCTAAAATTGCAATATTTGGGATCACTTCACCACCCCTTGTAGCAATAATGCCAAATCTAATTCTGAAAACAACACAGCAATTTTTGGTTTGTTATCAAGTGAAGAAAAACAACGATAACAACAACCGCCACCGTTGACCAGATAGAACAAAGTCTCTGTTCTTGCTAACATATTCTATCATTTCCTCACTTTTAAATTGAAATCTTTGTCATGTAAGATATAAGTCAAAAGGGTTTGTATATCTATAGACCTATAATCTTCTTATATAGTTTTCTATTTGTTTCTAACTCACATCACAATTTCTTATATATGTATTCATGGGTAAAAGCCCAGAAATTCTGATGCAGCTAAACCTGAAAGTGGGTAGAATGAATAAAATAGTGACGAAAATTAGTGATGTCGCCGATCATAGACTCTCCTCTTGATATAACTTTGCTTCCTCTAGTTTAAAGAACAATTTATATACGAATTTGCATCATCTATGTAAGGCATGCTGCGAAGGAGAACTAAATCCCACTCCCTTCTTAGCTACGGTTTCCATCTAGCCATCCTAAATTATTAGCTTGAAGTTTTTTGGCCAACAATATAACAAATGCTTATATATATATATATATATATATATATATATATATGAAATGAGTTTTTGGTTGGATTTTGGATTGGATTCTGGGATATATATATATATATAGGTTCTAGTTTAATCTTGAATAAAATTTTTTAAGTTTTTATGAAATCGTCAGGTTCCTTATAACCCCGAAGGGTGATGATCTTTGTTGCCGATGATGGAGTCGGGCTTCTCTGCATAACCTTTTTAAGTATCGATGAAAGAAATATTGCCTGAGCATAGTGTACTTAGATTTTGTAGCTGTTTGCCCGAGAGTCGTGCCGGGACCGACGGGGCGACCTGAAAAGGTCAGGGCCGCCACGGTATGGCTAGAGATGCCGGGGGAAAGTGGGGCCGACTTGAAGAGGTCGGGGCCGCCTCGGCTTGCTGGAGACGCCGGGGGCGAGTGGGGCCGACCTGAAGAGGTCGGGGCCACCTTGGCTTGGCTGGAGATGCCTGGACCGATGAGGCCGACCTGAGGAGGTCGGGGCCGCATCGGCATGGCTTGGAGATGTCGGGGCCGACCTGAAGAGGTCGGGGCCGCCTCGGCATGGCTGAAGACGCCGGGGCTGACGGGGCCGACCTGAAAGAGGCCAGGGCTGCTCGGCTTGCTGGAGACGCCGGGGCCAACGGGGCCAACCTGAGGAGATCGAGGACACCTTGGCATGGCTGGAGATGCCGGATAAGCCGTACATTCCACAACAAAGCAGGCAACTCGAACAAGAATTAAAGGTAGATCATTTTCTCCCCTTATTACACAAATGGCTCTGTAATATTCCAAAATTAAACAACCTGGGCAACAGAAGAAGCTGCTGGCAACTACCATCAAAATAACATTGTTCTGCTTTATCTTTGACAATCAGTAAGACCATGCACAGTCTCTCAAAGGTCTTGCCATGCTGTCACAATCCCTTGCCTTTGGAGAAATCTCCGTGGACTGCCCCCACCGTGACCGAATTTGTCGAGGCTGGAGTGAAGATCAAGGTGAGAAAAGCAAATAGCTTTCTAGATATTTCATTTGATAGGGGGGAATTGGGAATCCCAGCTATTGACGTTGATGATAACACAAACTACATTTTTTGTAAATCTCATTGCTTTGGACAATGTTGATGTAAACACGGGTTGGATGTCAGTCATTATACCATATTCTTGGATGAGATCATCAATACGTCGAGAGATGTTCAGTTGCTCAACCAGGAAGGGATCATTTGTCCGAATCTCGGTGATGATGAGAGAATTGCATCGCTCTTCAACAAACTAGGTGAAGGCGTTTCAACTGATTCTCAAGCAAGCTATCTTATGGATGTGTACGAAGACCTGAATGCTTATTGCCAGTCGAGATGCCATAGGTGGCGTGCTAACCTTGTGCACGACTAGTTCAGCAATCCATGGGCGTTCCTTTCATTAGTAGCAGCTGTTCTGCTCATTGCACTTACAATTCTTCAAGCTGTCTATGCTGTTTTAGGTTACTACAAAGGTAACCAGCAGCAGTGAACATTGTCCTAAAAATAGCATCGCTAAGTACTGCAGCATTTGATTTCTGTTTCTGGTAATGAAGAAGTAAAATTCCATTCAGCTCTTCAAGCTGTTGTTGGCTCCGTCATGGTGTTTGATTGGGTGGTCATTATTCTTGTGTGATTTGTTTAGTCTTTGAGTTATGGCTTTTGTGTTGAGTCCTTGTACCAAAGCGGAGCAATTAATGCTATGATAACTCAGAAATTAATAAAGAAAATTCACTCTAGTGTCTGTCACGCCCCAGACCCAAATATCGGGCTAGGGTGACAATCCGCCGCATGCCGGGCATGCAAGGCGTCACAAAATTTTTCACACATAACATCATTATATATATAATCAAGCCAAATTCATCACTGAGTACAAAAAGTTTTGGATTACAAACCCTTACACACCACAATAATAAAGTTTGAGCATCAAGCCCTACACATAAGTAGTACTTGGGTTACAACAAAATAATGGGTCTTGATTTATTTAATAGAAGATCCATCACCCCAACCATCCATCTTCAATCTCGTGGCTCTGACAAAAACATTGTAAGATTTTTATGAGCTTACACTCAATAAGTAAGCCATGTTATACAGTCAATTCATAGCATAACAATCTATAAGCACATAAATGATTTGCATGCTTAAACATTCCATAATTACTCAAACATGCAATGTAAGTAAACCCACTGTTTATACTCTCAATGATAGCTGTAAATGTGACCCACGGCCCTGCAATATCCCAATAGTGTACCAACAAGCATCCCCCTACTGAAAGGGTCCAGATACCAGGGTCACGCCATATCATAATCCACCAGAACACATACTCTATATGTGTGATGCCACCTCGAACCAAGCAGAACACATCCTCTAGATGTGTGATGCCACCTCATAGTAACTCAGAACACATCCTCTAGATGCGTGATGTCATCTCGGACCAAGCAGAATACATCCTCTAGACGTGTGAATGGCATAAATAAACAGAACACATCCTCTAGACGTGTATGTGGCATAAATCATCAGAACACATCCTCTAGATGTGTGTGTGGCATAAATCATCAGAACACATCCTCTAGATGTGTGTGTGGTATGACATGATAAAGGAGAACCGCGGCGACACATAACAGTACCTCACATCATGCACAACCATATCAATAACATCTTTATATTGCATAAACAGTGGATTATACTTGCTTAACAATTGCATGTAATATATCACATCAATATCATAATAACTGCATCTCTCATGCATAGCATCCACATATGAAATCATTCTCAATCATAGCACATAAACAACAAGTATTCATAATATTCATCTACTTACAATTTAGCCAATATCCATAACAATTCTTCATGTCACAATACAATTTAAATATTCATATAATGAAAAAATAATTTATTAAATACTGATAACTGGCTTACTTACCTCAGTACGCAATCCAACGGGTATATATCAGCTAGTCAGATGTCTAAGCACCTTCAAATAATTGTGGATACTTCATTTTAATTTCTTCCTCCAGCTCCCAAGTAGCCTCCCTCTCAGAGTGATTATTCCACTGAACTTTGACATAAGGGATGGTACGCCATCTCAGAATCTGATCCTTGCGGTCCACGAAACGCACAGGATGTTCCTCATATGATAAATCCTTCCTCAACTGAATAGGCTCATAAGCTATAACATGACTGGGGTCTGAAACATACTTCCTCAACATAGATACATGGAATACATTGTGAACACCAGATAAAATCGGAGGCAGTGCTAAGCTGTATGTAACCTCCCCAACTCTGCTTAAGATCTCAAAAGGTCCAATATAGCATGGACTAAGCTTTCCTCTAATCCCAAATCTCATCACATCCTTTGTTGGTAATACCCTTAAGAAAACATGATCCCCAACCTGAAATTCTAACTCTCTCCTTCTGACGTCAGCATAACTCTTCTGTCTGCTCTGAGCTGTACGAAGACGCTCCCTGATCAAATGCACCTTGTCAACTGTCTGCTGGATCAGCTCAGGGCCTAGCAATTTCCTTTCCCCTACGTCATCCCAACATAAAGGAGATCAGCACCTCCTACCGTACAAAGCCTCAAATGGGGCCATCTGGATACTAGCTTGATAACTATTGTTATAAGCAAACTCCACCAAAGATAAGTGGTTATCCCAAGCCCCACCCAAGTCCATTACACAGGCGCGCAACATATCTTCTAGAATCTGTATAGTCCTTTCTGACTGCCCGTCTGACTGGGGATGATAAGCCGTACTGAAGTTCAATTTGGTCCCCAAGGCTTTATTAAGACTCTTCCAAAACTGTGATACAAATCTGGTATCCCGGTCAGATACAATAGAGATAGGAACACCACGAAGTCTCACAATCTGCTCCAAATACAAGCTAGCCAATCTACCACTCGAGACTCCAACTCTGAAAGGTAGGAAATGAGCTAACTTTGTCAGTCTGTCCACAATAACCCAAACTGCATCATTACTCCTAGGAGTTTTGGGAAGACCAGTCACAAAATCCATAGTAATCTTTTCCCATTTCCACTAAGGAATCATCAAAGATTGAAGAGGTCCCGCAGGTTTTTGATGCTCGGCCTTCACCCGTTGACATACTAAGCACTTGGCCACAAACTGAGCATTATCCCTCTTCATCCCTTTCCACCAAAAATTCTCTTTTAAGTCTCTATACATTTTAGTACCACCAGGATGCACAGTATAGGGAGAGTAGTGAGCCTCCCTCAAAATCTCGGCTTTCAACTCCTCATTGCTAGGTACACAAAGTCTGCCTTCAAATCTCAGGGATCCATCATCCATTACATAAAATCCACTCTGAACTCCTGACTGAACAGCAACTTTAATTCTTTGAAGATCTGGATCTTCCATCTGGGAGGACTTAATTCTGTCAACAAGAGTCGGCTGAAGAATAAGTGCAGCAACAAGTCCATCAGACTGCTGTACTCTCAGTCCAATCTCCCACCTCTCGAGGTCCTTCAGAATGTGAGGCTGGGAGGTAAGCATAGCAGCTAACTCAGAAGAGGTCTTCCTACTCAAAGCATCAGCCACAACATTAGCCTTCCCTGGATGGTAATGTAGATTTAGATCATAGTCCTTCAGAAGTTCCAACCACCTCCTCTGCCTCAAATTGAGCTCCTTCTGTGTGAAGATATATTTTAGACTCTTATGGTCTATATACACATCACACGACACCCCATAGAGATAATGTCGCCAAATCTTTAAAGCAAAAACCACCGCAGCTAATTCCAGATCATGAGTAGGATAGTTCTGCTCATAAGGCTTCAGCTGTCTAGAAGCATAGGCTATCACCTTTCCATTCTGCATTAGGACACATCCCAATCCTTTCCGAGAGGCATCAGTATAAAGTGTAAAACCCTCAGATCCTATCGGAAGAACAAGGATGGGAGCTGACACCAAACGCTGCTTTAGCTTCTGAAAACTTTCCTCACACTCCTCTGACTAGTCAAACTTCACTCGTTTCTGGGTTAAACGAGTTAGGGGTAGAGCGATGCGAGAGAAGTCTTCCACAAATTTTTGATAATACCCTGCTAGCCCCAAGAAGCTTCTGACTTCAGCCACATTGGAAGGTCGGCTCCAGTTAATAATAGCTTCAATCTTCTTCGGGTCCACAGAAATGCCATCCACAGAAATTACATGACCCAAGAAAGCTACTTGGTCCAACCAAAACTCACACTTCTGCAGCTTGGCATAAAGCTTCTTCTCCTAAAGAGTCTGAAGCACAATCCTTAAGTGATCCTCATGCTCCCTGAGACTCTTAGAATAGATCAAAATATCATCAATAAATACAACCACAAATTGATCCAAGTATGGCCTAAATATTCTGTTCATCAAATCCATGAACGCTGCCGGGGCATTAGTCAAACCAAACGGCATCACCAAAAACTCATAATGGTCATATCTAGTTCTGAAAGCTGTCTTAGGCACATCCCCATCCTTGACTTTAAGCTGATGATAACCTGACCTGAGATCAATCTTAGAGAATACCCGGGCTCCTTGAAGTTGGTCAAACAAGTCATCAATCCTCAGCAAAGGGTACTTATTTCGCACTGTCACCTTGTTGATTTCTCGGTAATCAATGCATAGTCGAAGACTGCCATCCTTCTTCTTAACAAATAGAACTGGAGCACCCCAAGGAGAAGCACTAGGCCTGATAAATCCCCGATCTAGAAGTTCTTGCAATTGGTCCTTCAACTCTTTTAGCTCAGTCGGGGCCATACGATAAGGGGCCTTGGATATAGGTCCAGTTCCAGGAATCAAATCAATGGAGAACTCAACCTCCCGGTCAGGGGGCAACTCCGATAATTCATCTGGAAAGACATCAGGGAATTCTCTAGCTATAGGAATATCCTCCAACTTGGCCTCTTTCTTTTGAAGATCATTAATAACAGCAAGAAATCCTTGGCCACCACTCCTCAGATACTTTTCAGCCTGTAGTGCCAAAATAAACACTGAGGCTAGAAGTTTCTGGCCACCAGTAAAACTAAATTCGGGCTGACAAGGAATTTTGAAGTTGACGATCATCCTGAAACAGTCTACAGAAGCATGATAGGAAGCTAACCAATTCATGCCAAGGATAACATCAAAGAATTTCAGTGGAAGGATAATAAGATTGGCATTCAGCTTCCTATCCTCAATGATAATCAAGTAGGATTTGCATACAGTATCAACTTTCATAGTATCACCATTTGGAAAGGCAATGTGTAATTCATGGTCTAAAGATTCAGGTGTCAATGATGCATTCTTGCCAAGGTAGGTGTCAAATATAAACGAATGTGTGGCACCCGGATCAATTAGAGTCTGAGCATAATCATTGCCTATCTTAATCATTCCTGTTAATTTAGTTGTGGTTAATATCATCATAAGCTAAAGTGTCAGGTTTCTCTAAGTATAATGTCATCAAAATATGTTCTCTACGTGTTATCATGTCAATATGTCCGTGTTCCTATGGTCATAACCGAGCTCTGATACCACTAAAGCTATCACGCCCCAGGCCCAAATATCGGGCTAGGGTGACAACCCGCCGCATGCCGGGCACGCAAGGCATCACAAAATTTTTCACATATAACACCATTATATATAATAGTGTTATGTGTGAAAAATTTTATGACGCCTTGCGTGCTCGGCACGCGGTGGGTTGTCACCCTAGCCCAATATTTGGGTCTGGGGCGTGACAGTGTCTGTCACTCACTAGACTTTATTTAGTTGTACGCTAACATGCCCATCCATATGGAAAAATGATCTCTGAGGAAGCAGCAAGCATCCTGCGTTGAAACCTAACGAATGGTTAAATAAAACAATAAAAATAATAGAGCATAAAACAAAAGCAAGGTTTAACCTGGTTCGCTTGTGGGGATTTTTAAGATTATATATGTGAGATTTTAGAATATTAATATAAAGCATATAAAGCATCCGCTAAAATTTGCTTGTGCCTTTGGTTTTTCTGCTATATGTGCTGGCACGTCCTCTTTATTGCCTGCTCGACCCTACGGTGGTGATGCACTCTTTCGCTTGTCCTTATCCTGGCTACCACTACTCGAAGTTATACTGCTATGAAAGTCCACTAGTGCCTCTATTGCTGTGAAGGCTAGAGGAATATCTCTCACCTTCTTCCTGTGAAGCTCGGCCTGTGCCCAACCCTGTAGGCATGTGAGAAAGTTAAAAAGCTTATTCTCCTCTGACATATTTGATACCTCCAAAAGTAGCGTGCTGAATTGCGCTACTTACTCCCGGATGCTTCTTGTTTGTAGATTCTCTCAAGCAAGCCATCCCGTGTTGCTCGACAGGAACTGACCCTTCAGCTTCCTCTTCAAGATCTTCCATACCTCAATCTTGGGATGCCCCGCACGGTCATCCTCAGCCGTCCTGGTTCTCCACTAGAGTTTGGAATTGCCTTCCAAATACGTCGAGGCCTGATCCATCTGATTGACCGCTGGGATCTTCGCCACACGAAAGTAGACTTTCATATCCCATATGAAGTTTTCAACCTCCGTCACGCTCTTGACTCCGCCGAAGGCCTTAGGCTCCCGAACATTCGTTTCCTTTGCCGAAACACCGACCATGTTGACCGGACTCCGCGCCTCCTGCTTTTGTCGAATTAACTCCTCCTCTAAAGCATGAATCCGAAGCTCCAATCTCTCCTCCATGGCCAGATCTGATCGTTGCTATTGCAGATGTTGATGCTTGAGATTATGAATCAGCCCCTCGTGCGCTTCCATCAGCTGATTGTGTGAAGTCTGCAACTCGGTCAACTGTAGGCTCAACTCCGTGCATATAGCTACCAAATTCATGGTTGATCCATCTCCTGGATCTCTCATAATCCCCTCCAAACGGATCACATGATCAGTAGTCATCACCATATCTTGTGCTTGAAACTTGCTTAAACCGGGCTCTGATACCAATTGTCACGGGCTTTCAATCGGCACGTGCAAGCACTCCCTATGGCCACAAGGTCCTTGCATCTACCGGTGATGGTATTAGAAGGTCCCTCTCCTAACCAGCCTAAACCCTACAATAGTAAAATAAAACACCAAGTCAAGTCTCACAAATACAATGATATACGGAAAGCAAAGCCTTCCCAACCAAAGAATTTTCCACTAAGTAACTTTGGATACAATGAGGTTGCCCGTAGGCCAAATACTTCTCTCTGTCCCTTACAAAGATCACTCAAAGTACCCGCCCCAACCTTACTTAAAAATACGAAACTGGCCTTGGCGCCTCACACCCATGCACCTCCTGTGCATACCGGCCTAGTCTCGTCCGCATCCAAACCTGCCTGGTTTAGACCTTTGCACGGTCTTGATCTTTGCTGGTCAAGCCGTATGATCAAAATTGCATGCTGGTACTCTTGCTGAATTCGCCCCTATGAAGACCAACTGCCTTTCTTTTATAGGTGAAAAGCCGCTATCCATCCGTATTGAATCCACGTAGAAATCACCGTCTCAAAGCATCGCCTAAGAGTCCCTCCAATGTGTGCCATCTTTTTGGCCATTGGATGCTTAATGGAGGGCCAAGATTAGCCCTTGGAATCGTCTCAAGAGAACTCCAAAATAAGACGCTAACTGGCTGGATGGATTGCCCATGCCCACTGTGAGACTGCCATGTGCCAGCCTGGATGTGTGGGCTGCGTGCTCGCACACTCGGCTGAGCTGTGCGCCCGCCTGGCCTGGCCGGTAACACTTCACACCCAAGGTGATGGTGACCCACTCAATTATTGGACCAGCCCTTACGGACGAAGCCTCTGGTTTTCATCGGCCCTAATCTACACCCTGCATCTGAGCTGGCCAGACGGCTGTAAAGGATGCCGCAGGCCCTCCCCTGCTACCTCCAAAGTTTCACTTCTGAGTCTATTGGGTGGGGGACTCATGTCGTCTGGTCCTGCGTGTTCACGTACGCAAGCTGATGGCGACTGACTCAATTATTGTAGCTAGCTACTCAATTATTGGAGCTGCTGCCCTCGTGGACGAAGCGTCTTTGGCCTACGCCCAGCACTAAGCCATGGCCCGACGGCTATAAAGGATGTCGCAGGCCCTTCCTTGCTACCTCCAAAGTTTCACTTCTGAGTCATCTGAAGGGTGAAACGTTGTTAGAATGGATCAAAGAAGGCCATCAGCGGAAATCAACCAACACGTTGCCTTAGAGATCAAGGCAGCATGGTTGGAATCTATCAAATACAAAGCGGGTATATCAACGGATAGAAAACCCCCGGCTAATCCAACCATCTTCAGAGTTCCTTCAAGTATGCGACACTGCAATCCGCATGACTGCGAGCCAAAACTGGTCTCCATCGGCCCTTACCATCGCGGCAAGTCCATGGACCTGAAGGCCATAGAGGAGCTGAAGTGGAGGATGCTGCACCACTACCTCTCCATAGTTCCAAACGGAAGCAATAACGAGAACCTTAGAAAGATGAAGGATTTGGAAAAGCAGGCCCGGAACTGCTACTCGGAGGTGATCGATTTGGACAGTGACCAGTTCATGGAGATGCTATTACTTGATGGATGCTTCCTTGTTCAAATGTTCATTGTGTGTCGGGATGACGATGATGATGAGCGAACTTTGAAAATGGGGGAGGAGCTCAACTCGTTGCTATTCGATAACATGTGGTTCGGCGCCCTTATCCGTCGAGACTTGTTGTTGCTCGAAAATCAACTTCCGTATTTCATTGTCAAGCATCTCCTCGATACATTGAGCAAGCCAGGGTGGGACAACTTCTGTCTTCAAAAAGCTATCATCTCTTCATTTATTGGTTTTCTACCAGATAATGCGTACATTCCACAACAAAGGCAATTCGAACAAGAATTACAGGTAGATCATTTTCTCCACTTGTTCCATAAATGGTTAACTAATATTCCAAAATTAGGGAACCCGGGCAACAGAAGAAACTGCTGGCAACTACCATCAAAATTACTTTGTTCTCCTTTATCCTCGGCAATCAATAAGACCAGGCACCGTCTCTCGAAGGTGCTGCCATCAAATTACTTTGTTCTCCTTTATCCTTGGCAATCAATAAGACCAGGCACTGTCTCTCGAAGGTGTTGTCATGCTGTAACAATCCGTTGCCTTCAGAGAAATCTCGGAGGATTGCCCCCACCGTGACCGAATTAGCCGAGCACTACAAGAAATTTAAAATATTGCGACGCCAAAATGCGTCGCTATTGCGTCGCTATACCATGTTTAGCGACGCAATAGCGACGCAATGATGGCGTCGCTCAACTCCCCGTCGCAATACTCTTTTGTCGCAATTGCGTCGCAATATTGCGACGCAATTGCGACGCTCTGCGACGCATAAAAATGCGTCGCAATAATAAAAATTAAATTTATAAAAAATTTAATTATTAAATATTGCGACGCATTTATTTGCGTCGCAATATTTAATAATTAATTTTTAAAAATTAAAAATTTATTAATAAATATTGCGACGCACCAAATTGCGTCGCAATATTTAAAATTAAATTTTAAAACAGAAATTTTATTAAATATTGCGACGCAAATAAATGCGTCGCAATATTTAATATAATTTTTTGTTTTAAAAATTAATTTTAAATATTGCGACGCAATTTGCGTCGCAATATTTAAATAAATTTTTAAAAATTAATTTTAAATATTGCGACGCAATAAATTGCGTCGCAATATTTAATAATTAATTTTTAAAAAATCAAATTTAAATTTAGCGACGCATTTTTATGCGTCGCAGAGCGTCGAAATTTTTTTTTAAAAAATATTTAAATGATTAAAAATTAAAACGATTAATAAAATTTCGTTAAATCTAAATATTGATACAAACATTTTTCACTCAATCCAAACAATAATAAATTTCAAAAATAATTTATATATTAAAATTTAAAAGTTTTTACAACATAAAAAAAAATACATCAAGAATCTGAATGATCACGTGAAGGCTGTGGAGGCTGTGGAGGCTGGAGGCTGAAGACTCTGCGACAAGCGTCTAACCATATCCCGCAAATAGTGCATCTCATCTCGCATGTCAGCAACCTCCTGATCCCGGCCTCGCATATCGCATCAGCAACCTCCTGATCCCGGCTTCGCATACGATCCTCAAAATCCTGCTCGAATCCTGGCGAAGCTCCTCTGCAATAGATCTGCGAAGCTCCTCTAAACGCTCGGGAGGAAGATCAGCAGGAACTCGCGAGCTGGAGGCCTGATGGGGAAAAAATGTAGAAGCTCTAGTGCCCATACCATAGACCCTGCGGTCTCGTGGCTGGGCACCAACAGCCTCCAAAAACACACGTCGACTCTCATCTGCTGAGAGTTCGACGGGCGTCTCCCCATCAGTAGAGTCGACCTGCGATGCCTGGGATCGAAGCTCGTCGACTCGTGCCTTGAAATTATGAAATCAATAATAAATGAGTTAATAAATTTCTAGAAATAAAATTTTAAAAATTAAACAGATACTACATAAATCTAATTTCTTACCGCAACCTCCCGTGATCGCGTATCGACCCAGGAGCCGTCCCTCCTGGTGTGTGTCGCCCTGAATAGACGAAACTCACCAGGATCTCCGCCCTCCTGCTCAGTCTATAATAATAAAAAAATAATATTAATAAAATATTTGTAAAGAACTAAAATAGTAATTAAAATATTTATGTTTTCTTACCATACGCCGTCTGTGCTCCTGAATCGAAATGGAGCCCGATGTATGACAGGAGAGACCCGTGCCACGACCGCCCTTCTCAGATCGGCGGTTCGTGCTGGCTGATGCGGACCTCCTGCGCCAGCCATCGGACTCCCAGGCCTGCTGCCACTCGTGCCAAATACCCTCTGGCACGTGCGCAGGACGCTGACCCGACGACCTCCAACGATGAAGCATGTCGGAGTATCGGCGTCGCGTCAGAGCCTCCCATGCTGCCCTAATGGCATCATGGGTGGCAGGATCCCACGTAAATTTTTTCTGCATTAAAATAAACAGTTAGTTTCTGAATTTATTAACTTTAAAGAATTATATATCACTGCTAAATTGTATTTAATAAGTTTACCTGAAACTCAGAAAAATAAAACTCCCTCGTGGCCGGCGATACGTGGCGCCAATCGTAGCCACTGGGATCTGCACGCCTCTGAAAAACGGCGCTGATGTGGCTGGAGACATGATGCTGCTCAATGAATCTGTTAAAAAAATGCAAGTTTATAAGTAATGACTTAAAAACATTAACAATATTTGTAATTAATATATACTTACATCCCCTGAGCATCAAGTCGAAGTAAAGTGCGGCCGAAGGCGGAAGAACTCTCGGAGGTCTGTGCCGATCGGGTAGATGGTAATACTGCTGCAGAGGTCGAAGGCTGCGCCTCTGCTGGAGATCCAAACTCTCCATCTCCGACGCTCATGTGATCTGATGTCGAAGGATCCAAACTACGTCTCTGCTCACCCAATCTATCGTCGGTAGATCTACCTCTGCCCCTCATACTGAAAATACTAAAGATTCACACAATTAAATTACGATTAATGATTGACTATGTAAGAATTTAACACTTATAAAAAAAGTTAAATTTTAAAAAACCTTTATGTTTAATCGTGTCATTTGTTTCGTGAAATGTTGGTTCAACATCCGATGCCGTATCGGATTGCGAATCAGTTTCATTATCATCGGAAGGAAACCGAACATTTGCATCCGCAATTTCTTGGACATCACCACTTGGATCTCTAAGTGATGTTTCAGGAGCCCTTGTGTCGTCCTCAATTGCATGCATTTCCATCTCATCCTCTTGAAATGCAGGGCACTCGGCTGATTGACTTGATGAACTCTCCTCTAATACGATTGTTGAACGTGGGACGATTTTAGAAACGGCCCACCAATCTCGCTTGTCGTTGCGCAAACTTGGATATCCGCAGTAAAAGACTTGCTGAGCTTGGGATGCAAGGATGAATGGGTCATATTTCTGTAATCTTCGTCGATGGTTCACTTCAACCAAATTATAGTCGTTATGAACCCTTTTGCCCACAGGAACTATCGGATCGAACCAATCACAACGAAACAATACGGTTCGTTTTAAAGGCCAACCGGGATATTCAACTTCAACCACCTCTACTAACTTTCCATAATAATCCTGCATATTTGCTCCAACACTTTCTCCTTTTACACACACGCCCCAGTTCTGAGTGCCTCTTGAAGCTGCTAATCGTTCAATCTGAAATTTGTACCCATTTACAAAATAGCCAGTAGAGGTTG
Organism: Calamus simplicifolius; assembly: GCA_900491605.1. Classification (NCBI taxonomy): domain Eukaryota; kingdom Viridiplantae; phylum Streptophyta; class Magnoliopsida; order Arecales; family Arecaceae; genus Calamus; species Calamus simplicifolius. The sequence continues at coordinate 934,974 of UESW01004476.1, forward strand.
TTACGGTCTTCAATGGCCATTGCGATAGACATTTAATGAAAATATTGTCGGTTGTCGACCATGGACCGTTGACCTATAAATTAATAAGCTATTGACATCCAATTCAAAAAATAATAGCCATTATCGAAATTGATTGAGTGATACTACTCACAAATTCATAAAACCAGTAAGCAAACTCCGTTTCTAATTTCTGCCCAATTGCAACTTGACTGATGTCGGGATTCATCTGTCGTTGTCTATCACAAAACATCCTTATGGGATGAAAAGGATGAAAACTACTGTTAGAAATTAAATATTATGGTATATTATTATATAAATTTAAATTTTCAATTTAGCATTGAAGTATACACTTACTCAATATATGGATCGACTTCTCGACAGTTCATTAGGATGTAATAATGTGCTGCATTATACTCCATATCGCTAAGATTTCTTGACTTCTGCCCACCAAATGAACGGCCGATAGCTTTAAAAATTGATATTCTACCGTCATTAGCTTCTGCTTCGTCCACACATACGTCATCGTTACGACCATGATTTCGGCTCCTCGTGTGGACGTGACCCTCAAAGTAATGCGAGGCAAAAGCTGAAACTTCTTCGACCAAGTGTGCATTGCATATAGAACCTTCAACCCTTGCCTTATTACGCACATTATTTTTTAACTTCTTAAGATACCTATATGTAAAGTTGCAACAAAAAATTAACGAATTTTTCAAGCAATGAAATAATATTTCAAATGTCAACATATCTTAATGATGTATATATTTACCTCTCGAAAGGATACATCCAGCGATACTGCACGGGACCAGCTATGCTCGCTTCGTATGGCAAGTGAACCGGTAAATGCTCCATTGAGTCAAAAAAACTGGGAGGAAATATTCGCTCAAGCTTGCATAAAATAATTGGAATTTCCTCCTCAAGCC
>UESW01004477.1:0-23946 GCA_900491605.1 Calamus simplicifolius
GAGGTACCACCCTACAGTCGCCCTTCTGTAGGTGTACTCTCATCGGGTGCGTGACTAGCAACAGGATCCCCGCACAATAGCACCCCTTACCCGTGCGGTTCACCTGGCAAAGTGCTTTGTTCCTTAACCCTGGAACCTCGGGTTTTCTCTCTGCCCCACGGGCTATATATAGTAACAGCTCCACTGAGCTATGATTCATGCCCCCACGGGCTGCTCACAACCAGCCCCACTGGCCTGGTTAAGCATGCACTCACCCCTGATTCTGGGGTTCATCGTACGATCTGTTCGCAAGGAGGTGCCGGCTCGATAGTAGTGTGCAATGCTCATGCTACAGTACAGTCTAAAGGGTGATCAGCCCCCTAGCTGCCTGATGCTCAGTATGATACATCATATCATTTGTAAAGCTTTATCATGCAAATATGCCATGTATACATTAAAAATTCCCTCATCGAAACTCATGCTTATGTGCTTTCATGCTCAAAACTCATTTATCAGAATATCATATACTAGGTTCTCATTTCTCATATTTAAAACATACATAATACTCTGCTAAACATAACATACCATAACTAGGTATTAATCTCATTATACTAGCTCAAATTAACTTCTCATTGCTAGATGAGAAATCCACTCACCTTAGTAGGTTACTCCTCGACTGGTACTCAACTCTGGTATTCCGGCTCCCTGAATAACCCTCTTGACCTACGTCAACATACAGATACATAGCTATTAGGATTACCTCCACACGAGGTTTTCCCATGAACCATGCATGCATACATGATCTATCCTCTAATATCTCATTATTTTCTTCCACCCTTCTCTACTCAAGATTACTTCTACTATTACCTCAAAATACACTAATCTAAGAAAATCTAAAGTCATACAAGATCTAGGGAAGCTATAGCTTACCTGGAGTCGAGCACAAACCCCAAGCTTCCCTTTCCCTTTCTCTTTCTTCCTCCTTTCTTCTTCTTCTCTTCCTCTTTTTTTCTCTTCTTTCTCTCTTTCTTTCTTTCTTTCTTTTCTCTGGCTGAACCCACGTTTCCCTTTTTCTCTAATGACTTGGGGACCAAGTCATGGGAAACTTAAGGGTTAAGGCATGCCAAATCTCCCTTTTGCCCTCAAACACTCTTAACACACTTTTTGGAAAACACGTGGCTCACTTATAACCATGATATTTTGCCCTTATATTTTCTTTCCTAAGTTGCCCTTAACACAATTAGCAATTGACATCGGAGCCTTTTCCCATTTTGCCCCTGATATAGCATTTTTTTAATAGATTTATAGCCCAGATTATCATTTTTTTAAATCTATACTTTTATGTAACATTTCTAAGAAAAGACTTTACCACTTGAAGAACTCGATTTTAGAAATCCAACGGTTCAAACGGCATCAAATCGGACTTGAAACGGATAAATATGAAATTTCAAGATTTAACTCAGAAAAACCGTGAGTCGGCTCCAACAGATTGGAGTCGGCTCTAGGTCGGCTCCACTCCAAAAATAGGTGTCGACTCCAAAAACTCGCAGCAGAAAAGCTCTGCAGGTGTCGACTCCAAAGCGTGCCGAAAGTTTAAAACCGTGCCAGAGTCGACTCCACTCCAAAGGTCGACTCCAAACTAAAAACATTTTTAGGATAAAACAAACTAAACTTGATTTTTCTTGTGATTTAAACCCATTAAAACTTAAGTCTCTCAATTTCTTAAATCAAACTCATTAACATTCAAAATATACTCATTTACTCCAAAATTTCTTCTCTTTACATTTATCAAAAGGCCAACACACCCATATTCAGTGAAACTCTTTGACTTTCATTTCAAATAAAAAATACCATTACTATTTTCAATAAATTATAAGGTTTTTAGGATGTTACAAAGGGGGTGGCCTCGAGGAGGAGGAGCCATGAGATCCATGACGCGAAGAGGTAGTTCATGCCCACGTGGTGGGAGAGCTCGCCTTGACGTTTTCGTACCGAAAGAGGTAGCGAATGGCGTAAAGGAAGCAGAGTGCGACGAGAGAGAGAAGAGCAAGGGACCATAGAAAGAAGAAGGCGGCGGAAGGAAGCATGTGTCGTATGACCAGGCGGAGGGCGTGGTCGTTAGTGATAGGCTTGCTGAGGGTCCTCCATAGCAGGCCTGGCCGCAGAGGGAGAGGCTAATGCGGAAGTATCCGGCATGGAATCTGGTGAGGAAGCAGAGCCAAGCGAGGGCTTTGCTTGTGACGTTGGTTGCTAGTACTGTTTCTCTGGGGATGGAAGAGACGGTAGTGATTGGGAGCTGCTGCTGCTCTCTTTCCTCCATTATAATGATAAGTGAGAGGTAATTATATCTAGCTACGTCCTTAATTTTCTCACTTTCCTTCCTCTCTTATAACAACAACAACTTTTTTCACTGGCCTTTAAAGATGCGCCCATCTCTCCGTTCTCTGTTTGTTTTTTGTCAAAGAGGAAGGGTGCACACAAAAATTGGAAGGAATGTAGAGAGAGAGAAAAGGGGTCGGCTGAATGGCTTACATTCAACGGCTTAGATTATCGATGTGAGACCTTCTATTTCATTTAAAAAAATGTATTGTTACTTAAAACTTTTATTGATTAAGTGTAACTTGTTCCAAGCCCATATATATTTATTATTTATCAATAATTATTATTATTAATTTTTTAGAGAGATTTTACTAAAAGGAAGGTAAATTAAATTAATAACATGCCAACACTACAAGAAAAAATCAAAATAGTGACGAAAATTAGTGATGAAAATTTTCGTCACTAAATTGTGACGGTTTAGTAATAAAATAGTGATGAAAATTAAAATTAATGATGGATTAGTCTATCCGTCACTAAATCGTCACTAAATTAGTGACGGACGGTCACATCCATCACTAATTAGTGACGGATGGGGCAATCCGTCACTAATTTAATGACGAATTGCCATTCCGTCACTAATCCATTACAAATTAGTGATGGAAAAGCAATCCATCACTAAATTAGTGACGGATTTTACTTCCGTCACTAATCCATCACAAATTAGTAACGGATGGGGTAATCCATCACTAAATTAGTGATGGATTAGTGACGGAAGGAAAGTGACGTATTTTCCTTTCGTCACTAATCCATCACTAATTAGTGACGGATGGTCAATCCGTCACTAAATTAGTGACGAATTGCCTCATCCGTCACTAATCTGTCACTAATTAGTGATGAAAGAGTAATTCATCACTAAATTAGTGACGAATTAGTGATGGACTGTCACATCCATCACTATTAGTGACGGATGGGGCAATTCGTCACTAATTTAATGACGAATTGCCATTCTGTCACTAATCCATCATAAATTAGTGATGGAAAAGCAATCCATCACTAAATTAGTGATGGATTAGTGATGGATTTTAATTCCATCACTAATCCATCACAAATTAGTAACGGATGGGGTAATCCATCACTAAATTAGTGATGGATTAGTGACGGAAGGAAAGTGACGGATTTTTCTTTCGTCACTAATCCATCACTAATTAGTGACGGATGGTCAATCCGTCACTAAATTAGTGACGAATTGCCTCATCCGTCACTAATCCATCACTAATTAGTGACGGAAGAGTAATTCATCACTAAATTAGTGACGAATTAGTGATGGACTGTCATATCCATCACTAATTAGTGACGAAAAATCCATCACTAATTAGTGATGGATTGCCCCATCCGTCACTAAATTAGTGATGAATTGCCTCATCCGTCACTAATCCGTCACAAATTAGTGATGGAAGAGTAATTCATCACTAATTAGTGACGAATTAGTGATGGACTGTTACATCCATCACTAATTAGTGATGAATGAGATAATTCGTTACTAATTTAGTGATAAATTACTATTCTATCACTAATCCATCATAAATTAGTGATGATGGATTAGTGATGGATGAGCCATTCCACTGGCTAAAACCCAAAGATAAGAAAAAATAGGGAAAAGAGAGCTGGAGAAGGCTGGAAGAAAGTAACCAAGTCGTTTGTGGAGCGAACGGGAGAGCGAGAGGAGGCAAGGGAAAAGAGGTGGAGAAATCAAGACACCGCTTCTCGGTTTTGTTAAAAGGAGAGAAAGCCAGCCTCCCCCCCCCCCCCCCTTCCTTCCCCATCTTCCCCCAGCCCCAAGCCCTAGACCACCCCTCTTCCACCCTCCCCCCTTCTACCTCCCTCCAAACCATCATCCCCTTCTCCTTCACTTGTCTCCTTCCTCAGATTAGCGATGCGGAAGGGGAGAGCTATCGTGGCACCGGCAGCGGCCGCGGCAGAGGCGATCGGGGCGGGATCGGGCCCGGAGGTCCGGTTCCACGGCGTCCGGAAGCGGCCGTGGGGGAGGTTCGCGGCGGAGATCCGCGACCCGGCGAAGAAGACCCGCGTCTGGCTCGGCACCTTTGACTCCGCGAGGAGGCCGCCTGCGCCTACGACGCGGCCGCCATCAGCCTCCGCGGCTGCAAGGCCAAGACCAACTTCCCCGCTCCATGCCCTCCCCTCCCGATCGCCCCTCTCTTTCCTCCCCCACTGCCATCGCTGCCGCCGCCGCCTTCCCCCACACCCCCTACCCTCGGCAGCGGCAGCCACCGCCGCAGTGGCCAGCCTCCAGCAGCCACAGCAGCACCGTGGAGTCCTTCAGCTGCCCCTGGCGCTGCTCCGCGCCGCCCCTCAGGTCTCAGCTCCGAATCCAGAAGGTCGATCCACCGCGCGTCCCCATCGGCGAGGAGGAATTGCACAGCGACTGCGGCTCCTCGTTCTTCTACCACCGTGTCTCTCTCTCCCTGCAAACTTGCTCTATTCTAGTGCTAATGGATAAGAGATTTCTTTTGTATTTTTAGTCTTCTCGATTTGTATTTTCAGCTAGGGTATCCCGGCTCGTGAACCATTGTTGGAGGGTATAGTTTGAACCTCCTTCACCGTGGAACGTCGCCGGAGCTTGAGTTAACGTCGCCTGTGAGGTAGGGAGGCCAAAATATTATCGCGCTCTTTTCCTCTGTTTAATTCTCAAAGCTCTGTTTCTTGACAATCTCTTCAATTCCGGCTGAAAGGGCGAGATTTTCTAATTAAAGAGTAGGAGAGGATCACCGGAGCTAGGCGAACCTTCGGGGAAGTTCAGATCATCTTCGGCGACCCGGCAAGGAAGAGGTAAAATTTTTCCTCCTTTGTTTTTCTTTTTCAACTGAGGAATCAATGGGATTTTTGGGAGGTTTGAGGGCTACCATTGTCAGAGAAGATCGCCGGAGGAAGGAGAGTGTTGTCTGGCCATGGGAGGCCACCGTCCATGGTGGTTGTAGCTGATTATATATCAGACATAGATCTATGTTGTATATATCAGACAGATCCCATGCAGGCAATAAACCATGAAAGTTGTTGGAGTTCATATCGATATACATATATTGCTGACCTCTTGAAGAAGGCGGTAGTCTTCCTTTCATGCTATTATATGACACATTCAATTCAATCATATATTTGAGATCCCAGAACCAAGTAGGGAAGTCATCTGAAATGTTTTTTTTTGAAAGCTGTAGCCGTTTCAGATTTGACTGGGTTTGAAGCCAGGTGGGAAATTTTGGTCCCAAATGATAGGAGTGCATACCAATTGATAGGGCATTAAAAGCAGGAATCCAATCTGGACTTAGGTTCACTTCAAATGAGTTGTCAGATAAATCCAAGTTCCATAGTCTCGTAAGGTTGGCAAAGTGAGCTTCAGTCAAATTGCTTATAAAGGAGTTTGAGGAGTGATCCAAATACTCTAGTGCTGATAACTGACCCAGACTTTTTGGGATGATCCCACTCAAGTTATTTTTACTCACATCCAAAAGTTTTCAGCCATCCACTCTATGCTCAATGCAACTGGACCAACTTTCTATAATATCAGAAATCTCTCCGCTAATGCTATTGTTATCTATAGAAATCTCTTCACTGAGAGACCTTCTTCCAAGTAGATATGCAATAGTAGATAAAGCTTAAACCATTCTCTTAATCTTGGGGCTGTGAGTTGAATGCACTAATGTCTATGTCTTGCTGCTGTCAGGTGTTAGAAAGTTTGCTACCTATTTAAAAGACTGCAAGCTCACTTGATATTGAGAATGATATAAATGGAAGATATATTAACATGCAGTCTTTGGGCATATTTTAAGGACAAGTTGGTCTAAGCTTTCTGCTTTCATACTTCAGACTTGCTTTTGTAAAATTTTAGAAAAATGGATCTTATTATTATTAGAAAATGTTACTAGTTAAAAAGGAGGTTTATAAGAGAGAAGCTTTCCGGTTAGTATTGACTTCGTTTATGCCAGTTGGTTAAAGACTAGATTTAACTTACATTTATGCATGTGTTTAGCAAGTTTAGAAGCATGGTGCTTGAGAGAGGATGCTAAAGCCAACTTATTGGTCACTAAGATGGTGTGTAACATGTGTTCCGTTCTCAAACATGGATAGGACTTACTGTTTTAACCATGATTGATAAAATTGTTTTGCAAAACTTTGATGCGACTTCCGATCGTTTATTTGAACAAGGTTCTTGTTTGATTAACATGCTCATATTTGATTACAGACTTGGCATGTGCTATCTATTTCACTACTCTAAATTAAGTAAAGGAAACTTCTTGTTTCATCTCAAGCATTTAACATGGAACAGAGTAAATAGCATGTCCTTACTTTGAAAATTGATGCATCATCTGGAAATGCTGCCACACCATGTCGCATTTGATAAGAAAGAATAATTTGAAATGCTTATTAGGATCTTGGCCAAATAGAATAAGATCCCAAGCAAAGAATAAATTCTACTATTGATCTGCCTGCAGCTTGGTTGTGGCAGTAAAGCTTGGCAGTAATATGGAGTTAATTAGTGCCTGTGGAAATTAATTTTTATATTTAACTAGTGGAGAGATAATTAGTGCCTGTGGAAATTATTTTTTATATTTAACTAGTGGACAATTCTGAAGAAAAATTACTAGCGAAGATAGATTACAAATGAGCATCAGGAAATCATGTACTATTAGGTCTAATAAAATTTTGACTAACATCAGTACAATATTACTGAACATAACCTCTTAATAATTTAGAAATCCAGCTCTCTATTAAGAGTTTGAAAGCTATGGAATGTCAGCATCATACCAAAATAAGTTGTGCACAGTGTGAAGATGAAGAGCACCAACCAGTACTTCAGGAAAACTGAAACACTCTGTGCAGCAATGCCTGCCATTCCATTTCCAATTCCCACTACTGCGAGTGTTGCAACGATGAAGTATGGAATTTCTCCAACAACCCATGACACTGGATAGAATATTGGTAGGTACATCTTTGATCTTCTCTCTTGGAAATAGACCAGCCTATCCGTGCCAATCTGGGGAATAACATTGTTTGCAGATATCACCCCAATGAGTATGATTTGCATGTATATGTACAATGATCGTGAGCTCACACCATATAAATTACATATATGTAGTCTATCCAAGGCATCAGCTTGGCTTACTGACTAAGGAGCCTGAGATGTTAGTCACATATGTTCTATACAAATGCTTAGGTATATTCTATATATGTTTATGTTTATGAAATTACATATATTTTTGCATGTATGTAGAGAGAAAGAGGACGATTCAAGGCCCTGAAGACTATTTTGAAAAATTTCACTAGCATGATTAATGTCACAGAAACAATACACCACCAGCTCAACTTGGAATAGGCCTTGATCAATCAAGAGATGTTCAAGAAGCCAAAATCAAATGAAGTAGTTTTGTGGGCTTGTTGATATATCAGGATTGAAGTTTAATTATTTTTGGTCTGAAACATGCCTTCTAGATCTCATGATGCTACACTTTCTATTTTTTTTTTTTTTACCCACTGAATATGTCTAGATGGCACAGAGCATTCTTCTCCAATTTCAGTGTTCTGAGGGTTAAAAGGTGGTTGCACGTTTTAATTATGGATTTAAACAATTTACCCTGAGGCATTTTACGTCATGTCTCTTACGATCATTAAGCAAAGTCTACAATCTTCTCGGGTCGCATGCTTTCCAAGTGAAGGCCTTGGGCTAGCTAATCCTTGTCTAGATAATTACCTTTTGCATCTATTTTTCTCATTGAACTGTATCTACAAGGTGGTGTTTAATTCATGATAATATAATATTACTTGAAACTTTACATTGTTGATAGCTTGTGCTTAATAATCAAATATTAAGAATATAAGATTTTTGTATTTAGTTTATCTTCTTAATATTAGTTGAGATTCTTGAAATTACAAATATTTTTTATTATAAATCTTTTTATTTTTAAGTGGCTGTTTTTTTATTATGGTTCTCTGGCCTATCATTAACTTGTGATGCCATTGTTATTGCTTCCTGCCATGTAACTAGATTCTGCAAATTCCATGTCAATCATACCTGCAATCTAGTTTCAAATGGAAGATATGGGCATTTTCTTGATGTCATGGATTGAAGATGATGTTTTAGTGCGTACTCACTGTAGGAGATTGTGATACACCAAGTTATAATGCAGTTTGACCCTCCTCCATTTATTATTGGTTTTCTGGCCTCAGGTTGCCATAGCTCTTGCTTTCTGCCATCTAGCCAGATTATAGAGAAGAGAATTCCATGTCAATTCACCTTATATTCCATTGTGTTCTCAATCAGCAAGTGGAAGGAATATGTGGTCTGATGACATTGAGTTGATGAGTGCTTACTGTTGTGGTTTCTATGCAGGTGATGGCATATGTGACACTGGCTGCAGTGGCAGCAGCTGCGCAATCGGCAGTGCTCGGGGAGTTCGGGCAGTCGGAGCTGCAATGGATGAAGATATGCAATCTCTATGGAAAGTTCTGTTTCCAAGTTGGGGAGGGAATGACGAGTTCATTTGTGGTTAGCCTTGGCATGGTCGGCCTCTCTGGTCTCTCTGCCTTTAACCTCTTTCACTTGTATGAAAGCAGCAAGGGAAATAGTAATAGAAGCTGATAGATTCAATTGCAGCCTTTATTTTGATGTGGTTAGCCTTTAGTGTGGGCTTTGTAAATGTTTATCATATGCATGTAATAAATGCAAGACATGTACTCTATATGCTACTTCTGTGACTAAATTCCAGCGAAGAACTCACCTAGCTTGTTTGAATCTCCACCTTTTCATGTGGCATGTATTTTTTATTCTTAAATTTAAATTTTCATCTATAATCTCATTAGAATGCATTAAATATATTATAATTTAAAAATAATTTTAAATTTATAAGAATAAAAATTTAATGAAATTTTATTAGGTTAACGATGGATTAATGATTGATTTCTGATAGAAATAATAGTGACGGATTAGTGACAAAAATATTAGTGATTGATTAGTGATGGAATAATAACAAATGATTGATGGATTCTTTCGTCACTAATTCATCACTATTAGTGACGGACTAGTGACAAAAGTTTTAGTGACTAAATTTTTGTCACTAATCCATCACTAAATTATGATGGAATAGTGATGGAAATATTGTGACGGAATAGTGACGAAATAATGCGTGATGGATAGTCTGTCACTAATCCGTCACAATTTAGTGATAAAAAATATGTTCCGTCACAAATTTTTGATTGAATATTTCATCACAAATTCGTCACTATTATTTTGTGATGGTCCTCTTTCCATCACAAATCCGTCACTACTATTTTGTGATGGACCTCTTTCCGTCACTAAATTTTAGTGACGGCAAAAATGGTGACGATAAGATTTTCGTCACTAATCCATCACTAAACCCAATTTGTGACGGAATAGTGATGGAAGTTTTTGTCACTATTATACTATTTTCTTGTAGTGCAATATGATCATCTATTTCCCTTAAAAGTTCATAAAAGCAAAATAAGATGCAATAAGATTATGAATAAAACTAGAAATATGGATTGGGTAGCTGTGTTTCCATATTTCCATTCTTATAGTAACACAAATATCGATGTTCGTTGAATATTTAAATTTATATTCAGATTGAAATAAATTTGGATGTAGGTTCATATAGTTTGGTCCAATTTCACGTGTAGCATGGAAAGCTATTCATTGCATCCAATAGGAAAGTCAAAATCGTAACTGAAAGCTATTCATTGCATGAAACATGATGCTCGATTTCAAGCATAAAGCTATTGATTGTTTCGAATATGGACACGCAACCCCATTTGCGTTCTGTGATTGATCAAAAAGTTGTGCTTTTGGTTCATTGCAACACGCTCTCTCTTTCCTCTTTGTCCACCAAGAAGGCTTCGGTTAGAATTAGAGTTACGGCTAGGGTTTCAAAGCTATCTTCACCTTGTAGGAGAGAGCAATAGAATAGGACTCCGCAACCTCATCTTTAATCATGGAAAACCCTGTGGAGAAGAAGGAAAAACTTACCTCTCCCCCAGACCTTGATAGGCTTAGCGCTCTCCCAGACCCTATCGTTGCCTTCATAGTGGGAAAACTATCGTTCAAAGAAGGGGCAAGGACCACAATCCTTGGCAAGCGATATAGAACCATCTGGCCATGCTCCCCATCCATCGAACTCGATGAGACATGGTTCACTGCTGAAGACAGGCGCTGCTTCCTAAAGAATGTGGCCGCCTTGACTTGAGCAAAAGGATGAAGAGGAGAGGCCAGCATGCCTTTGTGGAGATGGCCCGCCGCTTCTTGTCCGATATTGCGAGCCAAAGATTGATTGCTTCGCCTTCGCTTCTCCGATCCTTGCAGGTATGCCTCAGAGGTCGATGACTGGATCAAGTTGTTGTTAAACGAGATATTGAAGAGCTTCATCTAGATTTCGTGGATTCAGACATTAATGGGATGCATCCTTCCCAACTTGGCCGCGGTGAGTTGCCTGATGATGTCTATGAAATGTGTGGCTTCTTGCATACCTTGACGCTATCAAGTTGTCGGTTCCAGCCTGATCGTTTTGGTGGATTCAGTGCCCTTAGAACACTTTCTTTAGAATATGTTGATTTAGAGGCACAAATGCTGAGGTCCTGATGGCCAACTGTCGGTGTCTAGGGAACCTTTCACTGGCAGAGATGACGGTGAACGGTGATGTCAAGATCATTGATAAGAATAAGTCTCTCACTCGCCTGAACATCAGTTATTGCTATGGTATGGAACCGGGTTGCATCATTGAAGCACAAAACTAAACATTTTGCAGTATACTGGAAGCTTAGGTACTTTTGTTCTTAGAGAGCTAGGTAGTCTCGACATGGTCGAGTTCGACTTTAGCATAGATGGGGAATTCCACTATGATGGTGACCATATATGCAACGATCTTCTTCCTGGAATCCGCAACGCTAAATCATTGACCGTGGGCAGCTACCTCGTTCAGGTTTGGTTTTTGAACATAATGTAGCAAATCACATAACTACCATTTAGATCATTTGACAACTATTGTTGCTATCAATTTATTGTGTAGAATCAACAAGGTGAATTAGATATTGCCTTTTTCTCCATACATATGTCATATTTGATTAGAATTTATTAATCCTTGAATCATTTAGACTGTCTCAAATCTAACCATGTGTTACTTTTGTTTTGATATCTTGCTTTCCATGTTATGTAAAGGTGATAGCAAGTGGAGATAACAAATTCCTATTACCAGAATCGATCAATAAACTCAGGCATCTAAAGCTTTCTTCCTTGGCATTGCATCAAAATGAACTACCAGGTATTGCTTTCTTGCTGAGAAGTTATGTTGAGTTGGAAACCCTCACAATTGAACTAGGAGAGGGAAAAGACATTGAGGTAAGTAATTCCAATTTTGTGCATTATAATCTAATTAAATAGAATGCTCATGACATGTTTGATTTATCCATCTCTACCTAACATAAGAATGGTTTTCTTAAATTTATATTCATTCTTATAGTAACACAAATATCGATGTTCGTTGAATATTTAAATTTATATTCAGATTGAAATAAATTTGGATGTTGGTTCATATAGTTGGTCCAATTTCACGTGTAGCATGGAAAGCTATTCATTGCATCCAATAGGAAAGTCAAAATCGTAACTGAAAGCTATTCATTGCATGAAACACGATGCCGATTTCAAGCATAAAGCTATTGATTGTTTCGAATATGGACACGCAACCCTCATTTGCGTTCTGTGTTTGGTCAAAAAGTTGTGCTTTTTGGTTCATTGCAACACGCTCTCTCTTTCCTCTTTGTCCACCAAGAAGGCTTCGGTTAGAATTAGAGTTACGGCTAGGGTTTCAAAGCTATCTTCACCTTGTAGGAGAGAGCAATAGAATAGGACTCCGCAACCTCATCTTTAATCATGGAAAACCCTATGGAGAAGAAGGAAAAACTTACCTCTCCCCCAGACCTTGATAGGCTTAGCGCTCTCCCAGACCCTATCGTTGCCTTCATAGTGGGAAAACTATCGTTCAAAGAAGGGGCAAGGACCACAATCCTTGGCAAGCGATATAGAACCATCTGGCCATGCTCCCCATCCATCGAACTCGATGAGACATGATTCACTGCTGAAGACAGGCGCTGCTTCCTAAAAGAATGTGGCTGCCTTGACTTGAGCAAAAGGATGAAGAGGAGAGGCCAGCATGCCTTTGTGGAGATGGCCCGCCGCTTCTTTGTCCGATATTGCGAGCCAAAGATTGATTGCTTTCGCCTTCGCTTCTCCGATCCTTGCAGGTATGCCTCAGAGGTTGATGACTGGATCAAGTTTGTTGTTAAACGAGATATTGAAGAGCTTCATCTAGATTTCGTGGATTCAGACATTAATGGGATGCATCCTTCCCAACTTGGCCGCGGTGAGTTGCCTGATGATGTCTATGAAATGTGTGGCTTCTTGCATACCTTGACGCTATCAAGTTGTCGGTTCCAGCCTGATCGTTTTGGTGGATTCAGTGCCCTTAGAACACTTTCTTTAGAATATGTTGATTTAGAGGCACAAATGCTTGAGGTCCTGATGGCCAACTGTCGGTGTCTAGGGAACCTTTCACTGGCAGAGATGACGGTGAACGGTGATGTCAAGATCATTGATAAGAATAAGTCTCTCACTCGCCTGAACATCAGTTATTGCTATGGTATGGAACCGGGTTGCATCATTGAAGCACCAAAACTAAACATTTTGCAGTATACTGGAAGCTTAGGTACTTTTGTTCTTAGAGAGCTAGGTAGTCTCGACATGGTCGAGTTCGACTTTAGCATAGATGGGGAATTCCACTATGATGGTGACCATATATGCAACGATCTTCTTCCTGGAATCCGCAACGCTAAATCATTGACCGTGGGCAGCTACCTCGTTCAGGTTTGGTTTTTGAACATAATGTAGCAAATCACATAACTACCATTTAGATCATTTGACAACTATTGTTGCTATCAATTTATTGTGTAGAATCAACAAGGTGAATTAGATATTGCCTTTTTCTCCATACATGTCATATTTGATTAGAATTTATTAATCCTTGAATCATTTAGACTGTCTCAAATCTAACCATGTGTTACTTTTTGTTTTGATATCTTGCTTTCCATGTTATGTAAAGGTGATAGCAAGTGGAGATAACAAATTCCTATTACCAGAATCGATCAATAAACTCAGGCATCTAAAGCTTTCTTCCTTGGCATTGCATCAAAATGAACTACCAGGTATTGCTTTCTTGCTGAGAAGTTATGTTGAGTTGGAAACCCTCACAATTGAACTAGGAGAGGGAAAAGACATTGAGGTAAGTAATTCCAATTTTGTGCATTATAATCTAATTAAATAGAATGCTCATGACATGTTTGATTTATCCATCTCTACCTAACATAAGAATGGTTTTCTTAAATTTATATTCATTCTTATAGTAACACAAATATCGATGTTCGTTGAATATTTAAATTTATATTCAGATTGAAATAAATTTGGATGTAGGTTCATATAGTTTGGTCCAATTTCACGTGTAGCATGGAAAGCTATTCATTGCATCCAATAGGAAAGTCAAAATCGTAACTGAAAGCTATTCATTGCATGAAACACGATGCCCGATTTCAAGCATAAAGCTATTGATTGTTTCGAATATGGACACGCAACCCTCATTTGCGTTCTGTGTTTGGTCAAAAAGTTGTGCTTTTTGGTTCATTGCAACACGCTCTCTCTTTCCTCTTTGTCTACCAAGAAGGCTTCGGTTAGAATTAGAGTTACGGCTAGGGTTTCAAAGCTATCTTCACCTTGTAGGAGAGAGCAATAGAATAGGACTCCGCAACCTCATCTTTAATCATGGAAAACCCTGTGGAGAAGAAGGAAAAACTTACCTCTCCCCCAGACCTTGATAGGCTTAGCGCTCTCCCAGACCCTATCGTTGCCTTCATAGTGGGAAAACTATCGTTCAAAGAAGGGGCAAGGACCACAATCCTTGGCAAGCGATATAGAACCATCTGGCCATGCTCCCCATCCATCGAACTCGATGAGACATGGTTCACTGCTGAAGACAGGCGCTGCTTCCTAAAAGAATGTGGCCGCCTTGACTTGAGCAAAAGGATGAAGAGGAGAGGCCAGCATGCCTTTGTGGAGATGGCCCGCCGCTTCTTTGTCCGATATTGCGAGCCAAAGATTGATTGCTTTCGCCTTCGCTTCTCCGATCCTTGCAGGTATGCCTCAGAGGTCGATGACTGGATCAAGTTTGTTGTTAAACGAGATATTGAAGAGCTTCATCTAGATTTCGTGGATTCAGACATTAATGGGATGCATCCTTCCCAACTTGGCCGCGGTGAGTTGCCTGATGATGTCTATGAAATGTGTGGCTTCTTGCATACCTTGACGCTATCAAGTTGTCGGTTCCAGCCTGATCGTTTTGGTGGATTCAGTGCCCTTAGAACACTTTCTTTAGAATATGTTGATTTAGAGGCACAAATGCTTGAGGTCCTGATGGCCAACTGTCGGTGTCTAGGGAACCTTTCACTGGCAGAGATGACGGTGAACGGTGATGTCAAGATCATTGATAAGAATAAGTCTCTCACTCGCCTGAACATCAGTTATTGCTATGGTATGGAACCGGGTTGCATCATTGAAGCACCAAAACTAAACATTTTGCAGTATACTGGAAGCTTAGGTACTTTTTTCTTAGAGAGCTAGGTAGTCTCGACATGGTCGAGTTCGACTTTAGCATAGATGGGGAATTCCACTATGATGGTGACCATATATGCAACGATCTTCTTCCTGGAATCCGCAACGCTAAATCATTGACCGTGGGCAGCTACCTCGTTCAGGTTTGGTTTTTGAACATAATGTAGCAAATCACATAACTACCATTTAGATCATTTGACAACTATTGTTGCTATCAATTTATTGTGTAGAATCAACAAGGTGAATTAGATATTGCCTTTTTCTCCATACATGTCATATTTGATTAGAATTTATTAATCCTTGAATCATTTAGACTGTCTCAAATCTAACCATGTGTTACTTTTTGTTTTGATATCTTGCTTTCCATGTTATGTAAAGGTGATAGCAAGTGGAGATAACAAATTCCTATTACCAGAATCGATCAATAAACTCAGGCATCTAAAGCTTTCTTCCTTGGCATTGCATCAAAATGAACTACCAGGTATTGCTTTCTTGCTGAGAAGTTATGTTGAGTTGGAAACCCTCACAATTGAACTAGGAGAGGGAAAAGACATTGAGGTAAGTAATTCCAATTTTGTGCATTATAATCTAATTAAATAGAATGCTCATGACATGTTTGATTTATCCATCTCTACCTAACATAAGAATGGTTTTCTTAAATTTTAGAATTATGAGTATCCCTATGACACAGTTTTGGATGGTCGAGCTTTCTGGGAATCTTTACGTTCACAGCATTTCATTTGCCTTGATCGCCATCTTAAGATAGTGAAGATCGAAGGCTTTGAGGCCCAAGAAAATGAGGTGGAACTTTTAAGGTTTCTACTTGAAAGATCAGAGGTTCTTGAAGAGGTACTCATTAACATATCAAAGGATGAATCCTTGAGGAAGAGACAACGATATACTGAAGCTGCTAAAAGACTTCGAGAGTTTAGGAAGGCTTCGCCTGCGGCGCAAATCGTGGTGTGCTAATTGAGGGAGTGCGATTATAATCATTGAGGCTTGTGTGATGCAGAATTTCAGTAAGAGCTCTTGGTGGTGAAATGAATATTTTGGCTTAGACTGCATAAGTTGTTTAAATTTATCTGTTTGAAAAGCTGGCTTTAGAATTTGTTTAAACCAACTTTTTTTTTTTTTTTTTGGTGTCAAACATTCCTATAATAATTGTGAGCTTTTACTAAGTTATCTGTATGTGTGATGCAATATTTTACTTTTAGTATATAATGTTTGTTTGGAAGCTCTATTTTTACCAAATTTGCTCGACTAGTCCAAAATTTTACTTTAGCTCTTCCTGGCGCTAGGGCTCTAGGGAGGACTTGCTCAGGTCATGATCAGGGGAGCGCAGCCTCTTGAGGGATTCCCGATGATGCCCCATGGGAGAAGCGCGACGATGGCCAGTCTCCCGATGAGGAGACCATCTCCTCGCAGACTGCTGGTTGGCCAGCGCAGCAGGCGGCGGAGCAGGCTGATGCTGAGTGGCCATGAATTGCTGCTCGCGAAGTCCATGGATCATTGCAGTGAGGGTTTGAACTTGTTGGGTGAGTGCTGCTAGCTGCTCAGCTTGAGTAGTCGCAGCTGGTGGTGCGCGAGCAACCGAAGGATCGGCAGTAGGGAGATTGACCTCTTGCTACCCCGTCGGTGGGAAGTGCTCCCTAGGGTAACTGGAGGAGGCATCTTGAGCCTGTGTCACTGCCATTACTTGATGGAGAGGGAGAGGAAAACTCGCGAACAAGTGCTATGGAGTTCGTTTTCTTTCTTCCCCCTTCCTGGCGTGCCAATCTGTTGACGCTCGATCACTGGAATCAGACACCGGGAGAAGTGCTAACCGCTAGTAGGGTCCCCTCCAGAACGGGCAACCTGCAAGAAGTCTGGAGACTGGAGAAAGCTCCGGCTGGGCCTTCAGATGCCCAAGTTAGCAACCGAGGTCACAACAGAATGGGAGCTCGAGAGAGCTCCTTAGAGGCAGAAAAGAGCTCGAAATCTTACTAGAGTTTTTGGGTGTAAGTGGACACTTGTGTTCCTTTGATTCCGAGTTTTCTTACCCTTTTATAGGCCTTTGACATTCGTTGGGGGATTAGCCACGTGGAGTTTCGTGAGAAGGGAATGTCCACGGGGCACATGGAAGTTACATGATTAGGAGCTGGTCGATGGGTTTTGTCCCATCAGTGACGAGGGACTGGCGGTTGGTGGGCCTAATCCCATTAATCGGCGTGGATCAGGCGGTAGGTGGGCCTGCCTGTGTTAGGCTGCGTGGGTCAGAAGGTAGGTGGGCCTGGTGGTTGGTGGGCCTGGTCCCATCGACGGCATGGCCGGACGATAGGTGAGCTTGGCTGTGTCAGGCTGCGTGGGTCAGAAGGTAGGTGGGCCTGGTGGAAGCTGTTGGAGGCCAACTTGGAGAAGTTGGAGCCGCAGGGGGTTGACCTAGAGAAGTCAGGGCTGCCTCGGCCGACTTGGAGAAGTCGGGGCTGTAGGGGGTCGGCTTGGAGAAATCGAAGCCGCCGCGGCCGACCTGGAGATGTTGGGGCCGCCTCGGCTGACTTGAAGAAATCGGGGCCGCAGGGGGCCGGCTTAGAGAAGTCGGGGCCGCCTCAGCCGACTTAGAGAAGTCAGGGCGAGCACGTCCGTCTGATTCCGCTTATGCCACCCGACCAATTTTACCGTTATCATCCACGTGGCACCATCAGCCACATCAATCATAATAGGATATAATTAAAACCTATTTATAGAGTAAAATTTTTTAAAGCAAATAGATAAATTTTGTAAGGAAAGAGAAGATAAATACCAAATAAATTTTTAAAAGATATTTCTAATTCCTATTTAACTTCTAACTCATGCAATATTAATTTCTAGGCTACATAAACAAAGAAATACAGATAAAGGCCATGGAATAAGAAATACATATAATCCATATATAGGAAATCCTCCGGCGAACCGTAAAGGTCTGAGACGATGCCATATTTGATTTCTCGAAAGTGGGGGAGTGATGCGGAGCAGTTTGTTTTGAGTTGAGAGGTCATGATGTAAGCTCTCGCTTGTCTTTATAGAGGAATAGGCGTCGTCGGTTTGGTGCATTGCATGGCTACTTCAATTAGTCTTCAACACCGACCAACACCGTGGAACGACGAAAGTACCTAAAGAAAACTATGTGCTGCTTACCGGTCCAAAAACAAAGAACACTATCAGTTTAGACTTTAGACCTCTCCGGAAAAGGTGGCGTCATCGGTCTGGCTTGCTTAGGTCAAGCCGCGTCCCGAGCATGCCGTTCCTTACGTTGCGTTACTTTACGTGAAACACGCCGTGCCCGAAATAAAATAAATTAATAAATTAAGACTTTGGGAATAATTTACAGTAGGGTTCCAGACAATGGTTATTATAATTTTTTTAAAAAATATTGTATTGATATTGAAATTTCTTATGCCGTTGTATGTACCTACACATATGTACATACATTTATATATAGATAGATATGTAGGCATATACATGCATAAATATATATATTTATAATATATTTTTAAATAGTAATTTCTATTTAACTATCATCACTAAATCTTTATAAAATAATTTAAAATACTCATAACAATATTCTTGAGATTAAGAACATGCAAGCATAGAGAGATGAAAAGGTGGAAAAAAGAATTTAACTAGGATATTCTTTTATATATATTTTAAAAATTAGCCTTCACTCTAATTTATTTAAAGTTCTATTCGGATACCTTTTATCTTCTTATAGCACTTCTTTATGTCTTAGATATTTCTTTATTTATGATACCATCTATGTAAAACCAATAGAATAGTAAAAAATAAAAGATTATAGGAAGTACTATATAAAATAATTTTCATTATTATTTTAGTGAATGATTGCTTTCCATGCTAGCTATAATCGGCTAAATAATCTTTTTTTTTCAAACCGATCAACTTTGCTACCCATATGATCTCGGCTAGCATAATATTCCAACTCGAATACTTTCATGCTACCATCAATGACAAATGTCGCTCATCAACTAAACTTATACTCTAAAGACCCTTGCCCTATCCATCTATATGTATATTACCAACTTAGAATCTCTATTTGTGTTGAACTCTCCAACATTCAGGTGGCATTGACATTGAATGGCAACTAATAAGGCAAATGTGAATAATGTTAATAAGCCTTTGAATTTAATTTTCTCTCTCAAAGCTATTATCACATATAGAGAATTGGGAAGCTTATTTTATTTGTTAATAGTGGCTGCACTTAGTTCTTTTATTTAAGTGAGATAAACAATCTTTCTTTTACAAATGGTAGTATTATTGCTAATATAAGACCAATGTATGCCCATTATTTTCAAATTGTTGTGTTTGATAGAAATTTGTGGATCCATGTTCATTTCATGGCATTATTAATAGCAATAAAAAAATATTCGACGTCTATCTTTTTAAATAAGACTACAAAGCAAAAATCTGTCTAATATTTCACAAAAGCATATAATTATATTATTCTATGTTGTTCAATTACCTTATTATTTTGACTTTATATTTCAATTTAGAATGCTTACTTTTAATTATTGATTATTTTTATATTATAATAAGGTTTCTAGCAGTCTCATAGTAGGCTAATTGAGTAGCTTTCTATATTGTGTTATATATGTCTTTTGATTTATAAATCTTCTAACATTGGACACATATTAGCCTAAATACAGACATTCAATACATGTGCTCCATTCGAAAAAGCGCATTTAAATCAAAATAACCCATGCATGTGTTTGATTAACTTTTTTTGTTATCTATTTGAAGTATTTTATAAATTTCTGATGTTGGATACATGTTAGCCTAAGCATGGACATTCCAGAATTGTGTTCCTTTTGAAAAAGAGTACTTAAATCAAAATAACCCATACATGTATTTGATTAAAATTTTTTGTTACCTATTTAAAATATCCAGTTGATTTAGATATTTATGAATTAATAAATAAATTATCATATTTTTATCTATAGGAGGTAAAACATATTAAGAAAATGTATCTTGTATATTATAAGAGTTATATGCTAGTAATATTATTAAAGCCAATGTCATACGATAGATAACATTTCATGTGGGCAACTGTTAACTATAATTTAAAAATTAATTTATATATCTTTAAAAATTAATTTTTTATATCTAATAAATAATAATAATAGTAAAGGCTTAATGCCAAATCAATTGAGATCTGTTGCATGAATCTTTTACTTTGTTCTGCTTAATTTAGAGTCATACTAAAAATAAAAAAATAAAAGTGATATGGGATAACATTTAAATTATTTCATATAAATTATGATATCCAAAACTTATCTGTTACTTTTATCTAAAATGAAGGCTCAATTTGTATAGAGTTCATTGTTCACTATGCAAACATTAGTGCTAATATACCTGACCACTCATAAAAATTTGTTATTTAATATACAATGGATATCGATAGCATTAGTGTTATCATACTCAAATATAATTGAATTTATTATTAAATATATAATAGCTATTATGTAAATATATATTGTGTGTGTGAGAGAGATAGCTTGACCTGTCTAAATTCAAGTGAACCTTCTACTTAAATCTGATTAGCTCTATATCAAATCTTTAAGATTATACATTGATGATGTGAGTCATTGGATAAGATCTATATTGTATCTAAAAGTAATTATATATTAAAATTAAGTCATGTCATTCGAAGACTAATAACTGATACATTAATCGGTAAAAAAATTAATCAGTCTAATTAACATGAAATGTTACATTTTCTTAACCTCTTGATGCATGGGCAAGGAGTCGAAAGATCACATGATTTTGATTATCATCGATGTGAGACATTGATCATTGAAATTTAGATTGAAACCATATTTAAGTAGAGATCCTCTTAGGAGTTGCCAAGTCAAGATCTCTCTTGGGCCATACCATGTGCTAACATATTTTTCAGGCCTAAATTATTGGGTTGATCAATTAGCATTTGTTATTTATCAGCAAATTGATCACTAGAATGTAGCGTTCATCGGCACGATGATTATAGGCACATGACCATTTATTAGCATGTTTTTAAGATAGGAGCTAGTCTTCTTCAAGTCTTTGAGAGGATGGATTTTAAATTATCATAATAAAAAGATAGTTTTTTCCAAATCAACATATTTTATTTGTTGAAATCTGAAGTTATGTTCCAATAAACTTTCTTCTTGTGAAATTTTATCTTAGACTTAATAAATTTTTGATTTTAAAATTGATAAACATGTTGTATGATGTATTTGTTTAATTAAAGATAAATATTTTTTACTAAACTATTAGCTTATTGTACGTTTAGGACTATTTATGATTTTCTCATTTTATAGTTTTCATTATTAATGGCCTTTTTAGGTCTCTAATTGGGTGTGCTTAAAATTTAAGTACCGCAACACTAAAATTGCATCTCGCCTTACACAATATCAATGAAAAGAAAATTGAGCATTCTATTAGAGGCAAAATAGGATATGCATTGCTTATTTCCACACAACTATGAATTTTTTTAAACTTCCTTTATGTCCTTTAATTTTTAGCGGAAATCCGACATTAACTTTAACCTTTTAAATTATTCTTAAATTTATGATCCTATTACTTCCTTTAAGTTATTCTTAATGAAAGAATTCTTGAATATTTGTCTTCTTCTCAAATGCTAAACTAAAGAATTCTTCAAATCGAAGAAAATAGCCAATTCTAAGGTGTGCTTCTCCATTTTTTTAATTTTTTTATATGTATTTGTATATTTTTATTTCAAATTTTGTAAATATCAGCATTGCATCTGATAAAATGGAGGACATCTAGCAAAATGTTGTGTTTCAAATGCAACACAATGCAACTTAAATGTGAAGGAAATTTAGATGCGGTTCCTTAATTATTAATAGACGACATGTACGCAATTAACCATCTTTTTGCACTTAACGAAAATATGTGCTGCTCGTTAAATAAGATTGTTAATGTAGGCGTCGTTTTATTCAAATGAGCAGGGCCCTTGGTTGCCTCAAAATTTACTGGACATGCGGCGGACTGTCACTACTTCGGCCTAGGGATGGCAATCGTATCGTGTTGTATCGTGTCTGGGTCGTGTCATGTTTTGGTCAGGTTGAAAATACATCAACCCAAACACGACCTATGAATTAAACGGGTTAGATAATTTGGACACGAATATGACATGACTCAAAACACGATTAACCTGACACGACCTGTGACCCGAGAGGGCAGAAGAAATAAAACCTGCATGAGATTTTATAATAGGAAATGAGCCGGCGAAAGGAGGGTAGAGTTGAAGAGAGCGGTGGTGTAAGTAAAAAATTATCGTCATTTAAACTCTCTAAAATGTCATTTCATTATTAGTATTTTATCATTTATAACGTAATTGCTTAAAAGTGAAGAAGTTTCTCGGGAAAAAAGAGTAACTGCGGTTGCTTTTATTTTTCACTTTCTTTTCGTTAGAGGGGATTGTAATATTTGGACTCAACAGTCATAAAAGTTGCTCCCAAGACGTAGATTAGGTCAAATTGGTTGCATTGCTTGTTTTATCAATTTAATCAGATTAAAATATATAATTCATATAATCTAAATTTTGACTATTTAACCAGCTTCGTTTGGTGGAACCGCCAGCTTCGTTTGTTTGATCTAGAGGCCTCGGGTAGTGGTGACGGATGGATCATGGCGGTACGTGCGGGCGAAGCGGGTGATGGGTTCGGGTCAAAACAGGTCAGACGGGTTCGTGTCAACCCGATTAAATACATGGGTCAATTTGGGTCAATTCGGGTTAAGCGGTTGAACCCGAACATGACCCATTTAAATTTCGTGTTGACGGGTCATGTCATACACGGGTTTGTACCAAAAAATAGTCAACCTAAACCCAATTAATTCGTGTCGTGTTCGTATCAAATTATCGTGTCGTGTCAAAAATTGCCACCCCTACTTCGGCCCGGATGGCATCAAAGGCGGGCTGGGCTCCGCCTGGAATCGCGCAGACGCATGGGCAGCAGGATGCTTTCCTCCCCCTTGCCAATATTCTTGTGCCGCATGTAGAAGCAAGACAAGACGATGTCGGTGGTGCACCAAACAAAGGCGTTCCTGCCGAATAGCGCCTCGCCCCACCCGATATCCACTGCATCATAGGCGGCTCGGGTCAAGTCCGACACGAAGAAGGTTTGGGTGGCGGTGGTGCCCGGCCTACCACGGAGCACCATCAGGTTCATCACCGACTGCATGTGCTCGTCCATGATGGTGGCCTCGGCCTTCTTCACCAGCTCCAGTGCATAACCCAGTGGGCTGCAGGTCAGCATCCCCGCCTTCGACGAGGCCACCGGAAATGCCAATGCGTTCCCATAGAACTCGACGGCAGCGGCGGTCTCCGCCGCCCGCGGGCGTTCACGAAGAACCTGATGCGGACGTCATCGTTGGGGTCGTATAGCCGAGGGCGGCGGTGCGGCTCCGCTAGAGGGACGCGGTGATCAGATCGAACCTGGAGTTGGTGGAATGCAGGTGCGGCGGTGTGCACTACCTAAGAGCGTAGATCTCCTTGGGGCCGAAGAAGGAGCGGATCACCAAGTCGTTCAGCGAGACGGTCATCAGCATGTCCACGGCAGTCCCCTCCTCGTACTCTGGATGCACGTGGGTGATGCGAGTGGGGCTGCGGGCTTTCAGCAGCTCCCTCCCCCATACCAGCAGCGCGGTGGGGGCAGGTGTTGGGAAAAAAATATTTTGAAATGGAAGACTTGAAACGGTAGGAAATTGATGCAAGAAAGAGTCTTTAGGCTTGCTTTGTTTGAACGAGTCTTTTTGTTTAACGAGTCAATAGGTTAGCTATATAATGGTTCACTATAGCACGATGGGCCTCATAAGCCTATAAAAGGGTATGTGTTAGTGTACTGGTTGAGGATTAATTTTAGAAATTCTTCTCTGTTATTTCTGCT